>JAAQRH010000416.1:0-33629 GCA_013186785.1 Fusarium pseudonygamai
GCAGGCCCTCGGGTAGTCCTTTGGTAGATTTATCGTCTTGGCGGGTGTGCTTGGCACGCGAGCAGGGGGAAGTCGAGTATCTCGTGCGTGGGTTCTTGATGGTCGTTGGGCAGGGGATGTCTGGGCGGGAGGGAGTTTGGATGAAGTTGTGGGGGGTTATGGGATAGTGAGTCTTGGTATTATGGCGATGAAGGCGATATGTCTTGTGATTGGGTTATTTACTGTAATTGTGACTGAATGATGATATTGAAGTTGTTGTCTAAGGGTTGACTGCACGAGTTGTAGGCGAGGGAGTTGATGCTCTTGCGCTAGGACTAGAAGAGTCGCTTGCCTGCAGACGGCTTAAGACATGGCCTCAAACCTCCAACAAGGGTGAACAGCACGCTCTGTCGTATTGACATGATCAGTCTTCGCCGACAATAGCGTCACACAGACTCCCAAAGAAGAATGTCACTGTTACTACTCCGTATCAACACCGGAAATACAGTCTCGTCCTCAATCCAGATGACAGAAATACTCATACCAACAAACCACCAAATTATTCCTGCATCTACTAGGACGCTCTTCTCCGTGGAATTGTTTATGGCCGCTCATCAACCCACGTGCATCAACGATTGTCGTTGAGAGCGGCTCTGTAGAGCAGGGGGCGGGAGCCAATAAGATGGGTCACAGCTCCACGTGGAGAAGCTCGTTCGCCCAGAGATGACCTCCCCAGGTGCCAAGACTAATCAATTACAGGGGTTAGTATCAATGTATTTTGCTTGAGACATGTTTGTGAAGATCAAAAAGGTTAACGTGAATAAAGTTATTAGAGTTGTTCTTTTTTACTTCTTTTTATATCCGTATAACGGCTATAATGTCATGCAGGACTAAAACATACCTATGGTAGAGTGTAGGGCAATGATAGTCAACTCAACATCGCGATATCGAAAAGACAAATTGAACCGTGACACAGAGACTAACATAGCCAATATCCCACATTGTCCCATCCATTCCAACCCGTCACTCGCCAAGATCTCGCCAAGGACCGCGCCACTACTCCTTCTCCCCCCGCTGCAACATGAGCTTCTCATGCAAGCACGTTTCCTCCCCGCCAAGTCTACCGCTAACGATTCGAAGCTTTTTCACAACCTGTTCCTCGGGACATGTGGTTCTTGGCTTTAACAGCGGGAAAAGCACCCGGGATTCCCTCTGCCCGCTGGTTGGTAGCATTGAGCTAGGAGAGTTCCAACACTGACGAGTCTGTCTTGGCTGTTAACCTGCTTTTGTAATGGTGGTTCAACTTCCCTCGGTGATCGCCTTTGGTGACTTGTCTGTTCTAGAAATATCCCCGTCTTGGCTGGTGGTATTGAGCTCATTGGGGCGAAGCTGATATTGGGAAAATTCTGTTAGTGGGAGGTTCTGCGAGGATGGTAAAAGTCTCTTGATAAATTTCGGAGGCTTGGCTATCTGGGTGATCCACTAATCGTACATCTAACTGCCAATGCATGATCTAGCTCTGTATATCCAGTGTATAGAGTACTGAATCGTGATTTATCTTCTTGGCTTCCAACGTAGGTCGCTTTCCAGAATTCCAGTCCCAGGAAAACGAACTAAAAGTTCTCTTGCCATCACTCCTCTTTGCTTATTTTTCTCCCCAACAATAAGCTTCGTTTTCTGTTTCGCCTTAGTCATTTCCAGAACGCCAGTCGATTCTAATAGCCTCGTCCATTCTCATCAACGTGTACCGAACCATCTTCCACGTTGTTGCCACCTGCTCTACCCAACGGGCATCGCCTTTTTCGGGAGCTTTCACCTCAATCCAGCCGTATTGTGACTGCTCAGCATCGATCTGCTCTCCCGGTCGGTTGATCCATAGTCGAGCAATGAACTCGGGGTGCCATCTCTGGCCTCTTTGGTCGTCCTCCATAGCATCCTGAACCTCTGGCCACGTTAAAGGCCTGAACTCAACCTTGCTGGTCTCGGTCCAGTACCTGAATCCAGCCCATTTCCCTCCCTGGTACATACTGCCTCGGCTGTACGCATGGAAACCAATGATCGGTGTATCTGGCCAAGATACGGTCGGTAAGATAGTCAAAAGACCTCCAGGATTACGATAGCGTAGGATGACTGTCGGATTCAGCCTCCATCTAATACCAGTAGCACTCTGAAGCCGTAGAGAGCCAGAATTTATGAATCCATCGTCTTCTCCCTCATTGATGTTGTTTCTTACGCTGGTTACTGGCCCATATTGCTGAAAACTTTCGATATGCCAGCTCTGATGACAACTGTCTATGACCAATGTAAACTCTTTGAGCATTGGGGTGTACTGGCATATAGGTAACGAGGAATCGAACGGCAACTGGGCAAACACCTTTCGCTCATCACCAGGTACTTGAACTACTGTAATGATGTCAATATCTCTAGTCAATTTTAATCCAAGCACGAGGGAGCGAACCTTGAGCTCCCACCGAGATCCAAGGCTTTGAGGTCCAATAGACCATGCGCCGGATAGGAAGGCCTGCTTGTTGAGAGGATTCTGGCCTTTTCTCCTGGGGAATTTTAGATAAATACTTAGGAAACGGGACATTGATCTTGAATGTGTCGTGTACAGGGTCAAGACGATACACATCGTTTCCTTTTAAGCATACCACGAAGGACCGAATTCGATCACATATTTCCTTGATTTCCCGGCACGAAGCGCGGATTCGGTCCAGTTCTTTCTCATCTTCATGCATCGAACCATTAACCAAGTGTACTTGGAAGCGATTTCTTACAAAGCGTCCTTGAACAGAGGGGATAGCGAATCTGATGATTTTGAACTTGAGCTCCATAGGCAATCGGTCGAAAGGGAAAGACTCCATGACTCGGTCATAAGACACTTCAACCACAGGATGAAGCTTAAAGACAGGAGGAGAGGAGAGTAGGTTGAAAAGAGGGGCTGAGTAGAGAAAAACTAGATACCCCTACTTACTTTAAATTCAAGCGCACGAATTATCACCGGAAGTTTCTCGAAACCTTCGGTATTATTTTCGACGCATCATAGATCTACTTTTGGAAATATTAACTCTGTTTGCTGATATTTTTATGCTACATGACTGCGTCGGGCCAAGTGGCATAAAGTCTAAACATTGA
This sequence comes from Fusarium pseudonygamai, assembly GCA_013186785.1. Taxonomy (NCBI): domain Eukaryota; kingdom Fungi; phylum Ascomycota; class Sordariomycetes; order Hypocreales; family Nectriaceae; genus Fusarium; species Fusarium pseudonygamai. The sequence goes on from JAAQRH010000416.1 coordinate 3,115, forward strand.
GCCACATATGTTATTTTCAGGTGGCCCGTAGCTGGGAGTCAAGAAATACATCTCGCAGAACTTAGTTACACAAGCTTTCAGAAAGGAGTTCAATGAGAAACCCAAATTCTCGAGGCCTCTCGCACAGAGTGGCCAATTGTTCCACTTCTGTCGCATTCAAAGTCAAGCAGAAGAGGGTTGCCCTGACCATGTCGCCTAACCTCCACTGTAGGCCCGAGACAAAGCCGAAATAACGTCACATCAACAGAAGATTGATATATGCCACTCGTTTGTCTATCTAGGTTAATACGCTAGAGTAATGCTCTAATCTACAGTGCCCACGCTGAAACCAAGAGCAGGCCAACAGGCCAAAGACAATATATCTCTTACCATGCCAACTTAGCCAATATCCCATGAGGCCATTTGCGGACACCAAACTTGCGAGCCTCATCTAAGAGAAGCTGGAAAATACCAAAGGCAAAAGGGAGAAACCAGTGTTCAACGGGTACAGGCGTAGTTCCAAGAACAGGCTGTAGAGGCGGGATGTACAGCCAGAAGATAGCCATAGCAAGCGAAAAGATAATCGCAGGGAACAGATACCAGTTCTGCGTGTTCGGATTGAACAGGGGAGGATGCTGAAAGATACTGAGTCGACGAGTTCTAGTCGCCATCAGGTTGAACCACTGCATCACAACAAGGTTGACAAAGTAGATAGACGAAGCCTCGTTGGTCTTGGCGAGGTAGTAGTCTGGATCAATACCAGCAGGGAGCTTTCCGAAGCTGAACCACAGCTCGCTGAAGGGAATGCCTTGACGTTGGAGATACCAGAATGCCATTGCGAAGGAGGCGACTGTTTGGAGGACGCCGTTGATTCCGTAGGCTTGGAGGATGAGCTGCCAGTTGACTAGACGGTCTTTCTTGATGTTGCGTGGGGGACGGGTAAGTACGTCGGCTTCGGGCTTTTCGTAGGATAGCATTGTGGCGGCGGCGCAGTCGGTGAAGCAGCTATTCGAGGTTAGTGAGTGTCGGGCTACAGGTAACAGGGATACTTACCAGATGATGATCATGAGGAATGAAGAGAGAGCTTGGGGTAAACCGAAGGCGACGAAGGCCATGACGGGCCAGAACTCGGAGAACGAGCCAGCAGGCAAGAGGTAGGAGATGACCTGGGATAAGTGTCAATATGTGAGTCTTTGCATATAGCTTGTTCATACATACCTTCTTGAGATTGTCAAACACAACACGACCATACTGCACAGCAATGATGATAGAAGAGAAAGTATCCAACAGCACCATGTCAGCCGCCTCCATAGCGATATCCGAGCCACTACCCATCGAGATACCAACATCAGCAGCCCTCAGCGACGGCGCATCATTGACTCCATCACCCGTCATGGCTACAACATTCGCCTTCTGGAACTCACGAACGATTCGAAGTTTCTGTTCCGGCGTTGTTCGCGCAAACACAATCTCCTCGTAGTGGGTTAGTGTCTCCCACTGATGCTCGTTAAGAGACATGAGTTCCGGGCCGCTGAGGACGATGGCACCGAGATGAGAAATGGGTGAGTCTTTGGTGTCGTCGGGGCTGTAGCGCTGGAGAGCTGTGCTGTCGTCGACGGTTTGGGAGGTTACGATGCCAGCTTCGCGGGCGATGGCTAGGGCGGTGAGGGCAAAGTCACCAGTGACCTGTTGACTGTCAGATTGGGTCTTAATTAGCAATGAGAGAGGAATTACCATGGCGATACGAATCCCAGCACCGCGCAGCGTGCTCACAACATGAGGAATGTCATGTCTCAATGGGTCGACGATAGCCACCATTCCGACCAAGGTGAGGCCACTTTTGGACTCCCGTGTGACAGCATGCTCAAACTCACTTGTCTCCCGGTTCTCAGGTAGTTCACTGCTCTTGACAATCTTGCGAGCGAGTAACAAGCATCTTTTACCTTGTGAAGAGTAGGTGTTCTTCAGTTGCTCCACCGTAGCTCGCATAGCAGCATTGAGAGGGATAGTTTCGCCATGTTCAGAGACATAGTGCGAGCAACGACCGATAAGAACATCAGGAGCACCCTTAATAGTCAGGAGGCTAGACACCATGGTTAGAAAGTTCATCATGAAAGCTCTGGTGAGTCCTTACACATCATCGGTGTTGAATGCAGTCTCCTTGCTAATCGTAGCAGGTACAGCGTCGGTCCTGGTGCAGGAGAAGCAACGAATCATGAACTTGTTCTTACTGTTGAAAGCAAGATCGTAGATCTTGGTCCAGCAAGCACGGAGGTAATCGACACTGCTTGGGTCAACAAACTCGGCGAATCGAAGGACAGCTTGATCAGTGGCATCACCAAAGATCCTCCTATCAGCCAGTGGTGCATCCTTTGTAGCAGCATCAAATTCAGATGCGTTGCAAAGAGCAGCCAAAGCGCGGAGTTGTAGGATGGGATGGGTAACACCTTTAGACTGGCCAAACTTGCCTCGCGCGTTCTCGATGGTCATGTTGAGTCCTCCGACTGCGCAGTCAGAGACAGCCATCTTGGCCTGTAGTTCGTTAGCGCAGTTCAGATATGAGTTACAGAGGATACTTACAGTGGTAAGAGTACCAGTCTTGTCAGAGCAAATCACGGAAACAGATCCAAGTGTCTCGACAGTCTTGAGGGACTTGCAGAGAATCTTGTTCTTCTTCATGAGGTTGGCTGTGATTGTGAGACCAGCCGTGATGGAGATTGGAAGACCTTCAGGGATGAAAGCGATGGCGACGCTGACGCAGTTGACGATGAGGGTGGGTACGTTGATGAAGTCAGGATGCTTCTTTTTCAGAAACGCGCCCCTGTTTATGGCTATCAGTTTTATAACGCAATAGTAAGGAGGAGACGTACCAAATGATGCAGACAACAGCAATCATACTTATCATGATACTAGCAATGATGATGACAAAGTAGAGCACTTCCTTCTCAAGCGTCGTCATCTGTACTTTCGGCTCATTCGTCAAACTCGCGATACGTCCAAACACCGTTCTATCACCAGTAGCAACAACAATACCAGTGCACGAACCAAGGATACAGTGTGTGCCCTGCAGACCAATATTATGCGTCTCAAGATAATTAGTATCAGTGTGGTCTACAGTACCCGCCACGGGCTTAGACTCTCCAGTGAGAACAGAACGATCGAACTTGACGTCGGAAGAAGCTTCGATCAAGCGGATATCAGCGGGTAGCTTGTTCCCCGCCTTGACCTTGATGACATCGCCTGGAACGATATCTGCAGCGTTGAGATCGACGAGATGGCCATCGCGAATAACGTGTCCTTCTTTAGGGAGCATGTTCTTGATGGAAGACATGGTGCGTGAAGTAGACCAGTCCTGAAACATGTTGAAGAGGGCTTGGATGAAGAACACGGCGAGGAGCACAATAGCGAGTGCCTTCCGAAATCAGCAAATCAGAAACAAAGATAGAGAACGGGAGACTCACGAGGTTGGCAACAGCAGGAGGATCTCCCAACGGCTTCCACGAGATAAAGACGAGGATGCAGCCAGTGAGAAGAATACTTCCGAAACCGCCGAAGAAGTAGAAGAAAATTGTTCTGAACCAGTGCGTCTTGGCAGGAGATGGTGCGTTTCTGCCATATTCGCGCTGTCGCCTCTCAGCTTGTTCGGTCGATAGGCCAGCGGTTGATGAAGTAGTGAGGCGTTTCTCGACGTCGAAGGGGGCGATGGTATGCCACTCGAGATCCGTCAAAGCTATACACGCATCAGATATTAGTACAAGTCAACTTAGTAGAGTAAAGCGAGGGTGTCTTACCTTTTGTAGTGACGTCTTTCGCTTTGGCTAGTTCAGCTTGTTCCTTGCCCTTGGACTCCTCAATGTTGAATGACCTGTGAAAGTATCAGTACAGCTACCTCCCTTGTTCTCAACCAGAGGAAATTGCGACTCACACAGTGCGATAGGTGACAGGTAGAACAAGCGACGGATCAGCGCGATTTCTCGAGCCGGCTCGATGGATACTCAACGAGTCTCTTGAGCGAGAGCGAGACCGTCTACGAGAACGTCGCTCACCATGACGCGAAACGCGACCGGCTTCGTCGTCATCGTCCCAGTGAATGCGCTCACCGACAAGCGCAGCGTCCTTTTTCTCGTCTTCAATCATGTTGAAGGTGAGAGGACAGGTAACCAAGTGAGAACAGAAGAGATGTCAAGGGCAAGTAACAGAGTAGAATAGAGTGGTAAAACGACAGGAGAAGATGGGAGAGTGCGAGCCTTGATATTTGTTTTGGTACGTGGGTAGCAGGATAATCGCTCATTGTTTCTGGACAGTTCGCGTTAAGCGACGTCGTAAAGGCTGGGTGAAGTATTTCGGATACGTGAATCCATAGTAAAGATACATTTCTTGTAGCTCAGCTCCGCCTTTGATGCCACATTCAAAGCAGGATTAGTGGCTTTTCTCTTTTCTCGATTCCTTTTCTCCACAGGACCTGGTGTAGGGGACTTAAAAACCGGTGTCGATAAACGAGAAGCGCGCCCTCCTTGGTGTCATGATATTAGACCAGCCCTGGGAGTGTACCAATACTGTGGTTAAGACATCGCCTACTTGGTGTTTCATGTGTACACGATTGGCTATTCCAGGGCATGTGGTGTGCACTGCCTCGATAGCAGTTTACGCTTAAACGAGTAATCCTTGAGCTATGACGCGAAGGAATCGTGGGGAGTCTCTGTTCTTCGTGCACGAACATGCAGGGTGCAAGTGAGGGAATATCAAGACACGGCAACATTGGACGAAACCCTTAGCTGAGGAGGCGCAGCGTCGATCGGTCTAGGTAATCCGGCTCGGCATGTGCCTGAACTGGGCAACCTGTCGCGCATGCAAGCTCAGTCTCACTAATGATGCAGCACAGACACAATGTGATCAGTGCACTCCCACTGACAGAAATAAAGCAAGGGCTAAGAGAAAACAAGCCTTTTCCTTCCGCGCAGGTGGGTGTATGGGTTGCAGAAAATGTAACATGATCCAGGTTTTGTGAACGCCCCCCTCCTTCTAGCCGGAATCTGGCAGCTCGCTAGCAGAGAGGAAACAAAGCCTGTATGAAATGAGGTATCCGAGATTTGAGACGCTAGCAGCGGGCGCAGCTGGGAGCCCACACACTCTCTCACTCTCTCTCACGTTGGATAAATGGAAGTTGGGCTGGTCTTTTTAGAGGCTCGATTTACGACGTCTTGGCTGTGCGAGACAAGCTTTTTAGCGCCGGGTCCTAGCGTTCAGGGTCCCCGTCAGTGCAACACTGTCACGGTCGTTTCGCAAGCCACTCGATTCTGGACGAGAGATTGCTATACTCATATCAGATCATGATGAAAAACAGAAAACACCAAATTAAAGATGTTGTTCAGCTTGCTCGGGACACATGGATGGATGCATAGATGTAATCTTGTGGCAAAGCGCGATTAGCTTCTCGGTGACCCAAGCCAGGACAAAGCAGCGCTTCGATGTAAACTCCCGGGGGTGCTCCAGAAACCCTCATTTCTTGCTCTTTCTACAGGTCTGAAAAAAAGGGTCATATGGTGCAAACAAAGAGGGGAGTTTCGGCCGTTGGTGGAGGATGAGGGATTTATCTGAGTCGTTGGTTTCTTTACGAGGGCATGCCAGGTCAGGTACCGTCTTGTCATTTCTGAGCTTTGAGAATAGGGCTGTAGACTACCCCAGTACAAGGCGCGGGACCAGTATTTTAATCCCCGACCCCATCCCATGGCGCTATCCAGATTCAGGGTGTCAGATTCGGCTGGCGGCCTCCAGGCAGATCCATTTCGCGTAGAGTCATTAATTCTGATGAGTCTTGTTTTATAAATTGCGATGATTGAGAGCGTAATGGTTATGTAATGTGAGTTTTTGGAGGGAGATGAGGTGGTAAGACCAGGCAGGACAACCTCTACGCGAGGTGATCGACTTTTTGGGGGCCATTTCAAGGACGCAGAAAAATGATTCCCGTCGAGTCGGTGAGCACGGATAGTGTTTGAAGCATGACTCAATTCGATGCCAGCTAAGTCTTTTAGGAACATCCCTTGGATGGAACTTATGAACAGCAAGCGGTTTCGCTAGCCTGGTTGTCCAAAGGACATTTGCGATCAAGTGGTAGCTTCGCATCCCTTCTTGTTCAGGTCTAGGGTAGCGATGTGAAGATTTCCAAGAGCGAATCATTATAGGGAACAAAGCCATCAATTAGTTATCCTTCAAGTACTTGGGAAAACTGAGATTGAGGCTCTATCTCAATTTATTTGATTCAGATTTATGCTTGCTGTTTCTATTAGGAGCCTCGATCATTCTACTGAGGCGTTGCGCCCATTTCGAGCTCCATCTTGTCACTTTCAGTGCATTGTATCGGACCTCATTATCGATAAGCCGTATCTTATCATCAAAATACCATGCGTGACGTCACATCATAACGCCCAATTCTCTCCATCACCAGCTTCACATGATGAGAATACAAAAGGTGCACTCTCGCCCTCATCGTTTCCATTGAAACTCTACCACCCCGCGGGATTTGGGGTCCGTCCCAGAACCAACCAATCCCAACCCTCAATTCCTCACTAAATCACCCCCAAAACTCCTCCTCCCCCACGGCGGGGCTCCTCCGGCCTCGGCTTCAACGTAAAAGACAGACTCTGATTGGTCCTTTTTGCTACAAAAACGGTCTTCTTTCCGATGTCATCATGTTGCCCATCATGCGCTCATCTCCACGCTTCGGCATCCGTACATATACCTCCCGCTCCCTGCAACCTCCCCTCTCACGTAGATTCATCTCCAATTCCTACCCACAACTGCCCGCCATGAAGCTCCTCTACCCAACATCCCTCAAGCTCGACGTCCAGAGCCTCGAGGGCTTCTCCGTCGACCTCTTCCCCTACGACGTGAAGCAGACCATCCCCGAAGAGCACGTCGACGCCGAGATCCTCGTCACCTGGACAAACACCCCCGAGAACCTAAAAGACGCCGCTAAGCGCCTCACAAAGCTGCAATGGATCCAGTCCCTAGCCGCTGGGCCGAATGATGTCCTGGGTGCTGGCTTCGACGCCTCCAAGATTAAAATCACTACGGGCTCGGGTCTGCACGATCACACTGTCGCTGAGCATGCGCTGGGTCTGCTTCTCAACGCCGCGCGCCGCTTCTACGAGATGCGCGATTATCAACTCCAAGGAAAATGGCCTGGTCATTTAGGCGGCCCTCAGCCTGATAGACCCAAGAATGCATTTACGACACTGCGCGATGCGCGTGTTTTGATCTGGGGCTTCGGCAACATTGCAAAGACCCTCACCCCGCAGCTCATCGGCCTCGGCGCCGAAGTTCGGGGCATTGCGCGCCGAAAGGGTGTCCGCAACGGAATTGAAGTCTACAGCGAAGACGACCTCGACACACTCCTCCCCGAGACCGACGCTCTCGTCATGATTCTCCCAGGCTCTGACGCCACGCGCCATGTTCTTAATGCTCAGCGCCTGAAGCAATTGCCCAACCACGCGTGGGTCGTCAACGTGGGGCGCGGTACATCTGTTGACGAGGACGCTCTTGTTGATGCACTTGAGAAGGGAGAGATTGGGGGTGCGGCGCTGGACGTTTTTGAGACTGAGCCGCTTCCTGAGCCGAGTAGAATCTGGAAGGCTCCTAATACTATTGTGTCGCCACATGCGGCTGGTGGAAGACCTCAGGGTGCCGAGGGGCTTATCGCTGATAACCTAAGACGGTTTAGGGCGAAGCAGGAGTTGAAGAACCTCATTTAAAATAGAATAGAGAATAAAACAGATATCCAAGTCGATGATCATCGATATTTAATGAACTTTTGGTGATCGAAGCCTGCATTTAGTAGACAGTCCAAGATCCAATTGATGAGGGCATTCGCGATAAATTTGTGACCCCACTTTTCTGTCATGATGAAGCAATTCGCAGACACTTCTTCCCTTGTTGACCGGACACGTCTCTATAAAACATCATAAGCTTAAGAAGATGCATAGACTAACTCTTACTATATAACAATGTACAGAGACTGAGTAGACTGCGAATAAGCTCTGTATGAGGCCCCGGTATAGCTTGAAGAGGAAGCGTTCGTTGACTAAGAGAAAAGAAGACCATCAGAGTACTTGGCTCTAATCACATTAATACAGCTAAAAGTTAAGAACACCCTAGCAAGTCGAGCAAACATCACATCAAAGTATAAACGAAAGAGAATTGAGTGATCGGCCGATCTATTGACTATCAAAAAAAGAATCTAAAGCAAACTGCAAGTCCGAACGAAACGAATGTCTAGTACAAGTTCAAATCTCCATCATGATATCCCAAACTGAGACATCATGCTCCCCATTACTTTTCGTGCTGCGTCAAGCCCAGCCTATCCGAAGCCGAAACTTGAGCATCCTCCAGTGTTTCTCATACAAGTGCTGGTGAGAGTTGCCGCTTAGTTGTGCTTGCCAGAGTTCTTGTCCTTGGGAGGGAGAGGAGCCTTAGGCTTGTCATCACCATGGGGCTTGTCCTCGGGCTTGGTGCCACGCTTGTTGTTGGGAGGGTTGACGGGAGCCTTGCCCTTGGGTGACTTATCACCGACAGGAGGCTTACCCTTAGGCTTGTTGTCCCTCTTGTTGTGAGGGGGGTTCTGAGGAGCCTTGCCCTTGGGTTTGTCACCAGCAGGGGGCTGACCATCGACGGAAGGCTTGCCACCAGGCTTTTCATCCCTCTTATTGTTGGGAGGGTTGACGGGAGCCTTGCCCTTGGGAGGCTTGTCACCAGCATGGTCCTGATCAGGACGGGGCTTGTCATCGGGCTTGTTGTCCCTCTTGTCATGAGGGGGGTTCTGAGGAGCCTTGCCCTTAGGCTTCTCACCAGCAGGGGGCTGACCATCAACAGGAGGCTTACCCTCAGGCTCATCATCCCTCTCAACCCTAACCTTCACCTCACCACGTGGCTTATCCTGCGTAGGCTTGGTGTTGGGCACAACCTTCTCAGAGCAAGCCTTGTCAAACACATACAGGTTACTTCCCTGGCTGGGAACCTGCTCTGCAGGGACCGAGTAGAGCTTGCAGGTAGGAGCCTTGGCGTCAGCGGGGAGGCCGAAGAGGAAGCTCTTGCACGAGGCGTGAGCGGTGCAGAGCTTCTGGCAGGCCTGAGCGGTAGAGGCACTGGGAGAGGAAAGGGGTTGGATTTTGGTGGAGGGAGTGGCGGAGGGGGCGATATTGCACTGCTGGGAGCGGGTGTCGAAGGGATGGGCGAGGATGGCGGTGGCCATTGAGGCGGTGAGCATGGCGATGGTGGTCTTCATGATGAAAGATTTGAAGTTGAAGTTGAAAGTTGAAGTTGTAGGAAGCTGAAAGAGTGTTGAGAGTGTGAAGATGCTTGATTGAATTGATTGTGTTGGTGAGGAAAGGCAAGTCTTTGTCGAGATTCCATGATCCCTTTATACCTCCTGCGTCGATCATATTCAAGGTTCTCAGAGACAGCATTGTCTCGGAACTTCTGATGACCGCGTCAGCTATTTCCGCAATGTCGTGAAGATCAGACGCTTTGGCCTGCTGGAGTTTACAACATCGCAGAGGTCTCAATGGCGATGCAACTTGAGGCCAGACTCAGCTCCACATTATGCATGCAAGCAGTGCCGTAGTTGATAGTCCCGAGCTTACGCGCCCCATTATGAGTTCAAGGTAAATCTTCCAGAGTTACATGATCATCATACCTACATGGTACAGAAAGCAGGTCTTGGTAACCAAGCCAGTAGGACTAGGAGTATCCCTATTCACAGCATGACGAATTTTATGTAATGTTACCAATGCCGTTGCTATGTTTACTTCGTCCAGTCATCAGTGGCCGTGCTTCATCCCATTCGTTGGACGGAAAGTTCCGTTCATTACGGCTGGGATGAAATGATCGCTGTTGTTGACCAGCATTAGGCCGATCCCCCACATGCCGTTGAAACAAATCTACGTTTCCCTTCGGGACTTGGGTAGGTTTTGCGCTAAAGGTTTGTTTGTAGGTTCAGGGCTTGCAGTAGCCGCGTGGTATTAGCGGCTGAGGCTCTTTGAGGCTCTGCATAAGGAAATGTTCAAGTTATGAATAGAACTTGGATATTACTCACGACTTGAGCATCACTGCACTTTAACTATGCATCGCTGGACTTTTCTATGACTTGAGCACATATTTTACTGGCCGTTAGTCGCATTTCTGCCTGTCGACTTCACATCAATGGCCAAGAGACATCATACGTAGCCAGTATATTCAATGCCAACCTTGATATTGTAACTTGTTTACTATACAGCCCAAACTTGATGAAGCCATTGATCAACAGGTCCAGGGTAGTTTTCAACTGATTTTTGGATAATATTCTCCTTATTCTATGTGGCTGTGCATTCCGTTTCTTCGATCCACTCGTGGTGAAACAACCAGCGTCCAAACTACTGCATACAGTGCGCCCCAGAAATCGTTTCGACCTAGCCCGCATAAACATCCACGTAATCGGCATCAAAGCTCAACAACCTGGTCCGATCTGCCGACACTAATACCTACAGTTACTATTCTGACTTAAATAGGTTGAACACGTTGATTGGTTTAGAAGAACACTGAACAGGTTATCTCCTTAAACTATATACTACTTCCACTATCTAGTCGAGTGAATCCTCAGCTTCCTTGAATTGGGCAATAATCTCTCTGGTAGCTTGCAACGGCAGAGCTTCTACCGTCCGGCCCAAATTGCCCGTCATCGTCTCAGCCATACAAAGCGCATTATATATAGCCTCCTCCGTAGCATCAGCCGCTGCTTCAAAGAGCCCATTAATAGTCTTGTTGTCGGTCGCCTCTACATCAATCAGCTCAGGCTTAAACGGATCAATGGTCCTCTCCTCGCCAGCGACCGTCTGCACGGGTATCTCAGCAGCCGTTGAAAACGCAAGGAATAGATCACCCGAAGGGTTGTGAGCATAGCTGCCAACTCGCGCAAGACCCATGGTCGCTCGCTTTGCCAACCGCTGGAGCTGGCCTGGAAGAAGCGGCGCATCCGTAGCGAGTATGACGATGATGGAACCGTCCTTTTTGTCCTTTGCGTCGTTGTACGCTTTATCGTGAGCAGCGGCGGCTTCGTCTTTTGCCCTTCTCTTTTGTAGGATTCGTCCAACGGGGACGCCTGAAATGTGCAGATGCTGGAGTCTTCCATAGTTGGCCTGGACAAGAGCGGCAACTGTGTACGACGTCTCGTCTTTTCCAGGCACGATTCTACTGCTGGTTCCGGTGCCTCCTTTACCTCCATGGCACAGCATACCTGTACCTCCACCTACGTTGCCTTCAGCAATAGGCTCCTCGGAAGCATTGGTGATAGCGTGCACAACATGTTCAGGCGTCACGGCAAATTGTCTCAGGTCATTGAGATGCCCGTCAAACGTCTCGGCAACGACTGGCAGCAGAAACCAATCGATGCCCTCTTCGCCTTTTCCGTAATGTTCAATTGCGTACTTGTAGATGCCGGTATAGCACGGCCCCACGGCAAAACTGTTGGTGATGAGAATTGGCGAGTGCAGCAGACCGCTTTCTTCGATCCAGTGTGTCCCGGTCATTTCTCCAGATCCGTTAAGACGGAAGACGCCGGCATGGCAGGCTTTGTGGAACCAGTCTCTCCGAGGGAGGATGGTGGTTAGTCCGGTGTTGATTTGACCGCTCTCATCACGGATAGTAGTTGTATGGGCAAGGACACCGGGGACGTCCGTGATGCCATTCTTCGGGCCAGGTGACCAAAACCCAAGATGCGCCTCTGGTATGACATCGCGGAGCCTACCGCGGGGCTGCTGCTGGGATGTATTCGTTGCCATAGTTTTAGATATTCGTATTCTGGGGCGTTTATGCTAGGATCCACAGGACCACTATCTAAGTCTTGAAAACAAGAGGGCAACTACTTTCCTCTATTTATAAAGCCTGGCTAAAAAGAAGAGTTAGAGGATTTGATGCGTTGTTTTCTGATTATCGGCATGAGTCACATCGATCCATTTATCTGCTGCTAATCTTACTTACAGTCTAAAAGAGAAGGTCCTAGGGTGTATAATACGACATAAAACATGGATTCAGATCATATGGCAATTCGATTTTGCGCAGGATTTGTTCACTGCCACTTTTATTAAATTGCAGAGTGTCAATTGTGGTCAAAGGAGCTAGCTGCCTTCAAAATGGAAGAGTCATATGATGTTTTACCCCTCTTCTAGAGATAAGCTAGATTGCATTGTTAATGCCTCATCCAGCAGACGGATGAATCGATCATCGGTTAAGCAGCTCTTACAAGTATTCTAACCACCAAGAATGAGGGGTCTTCATTAGACTATGATATTCAACGAAGAAGCCGGTCAATGCGCGCATAGATGTTGTTTCTCTCCAGCCGGCGGATCATCCCACTTCCCGCTCCGGCATTAGCTTCAGCGACAAGCTTTCGGGATATAAATAGATGTCGGCACTTTTCACCAATGGACGCTCTTGTATTGTCTTCGGATGAAACGGAAGAAAAGTTTTGCCGAGCTGATGTTCTGTTGGGAGAAATGGATATCAAGACGCAGGGGTCAACCACGAAGGCCTCAATATCGAGGCTAAAAGTGGCTGGAGGTTTCAAAACCCTAGTAAACCAGTTATTCCGAAGTAGCTCGGAAAGGTGCTTACGAATTTGAAGAGTGGCAGTAGTGCGAGTTGAATGAAGTTGCGTTTCGCGGAGCAGAAGCCTGCATGAATCTGAATCAATAGTTCATAGTAGTGTCCATGATGATTCCACAATCTGTTCGAGGATCAGGAAGAATTGGCTCTCGGGCGGATAGGTAGAAGGATCATACGTGGATGATGGATCGTGGCCAATGAAATGACCAATTTCGGGATCGAGACCAACCTCCGGATGGATGATGAGATCTAAATGGCGCTTCCGAACTACTCCTGCGTACCACCAGTCAATACGGGATCTCATGAAAGTCAAGTCAAGAGGATTATCTGGCTGAGTGAAGAAGACAAAGAGAAGAATCTCATATATGGCCTTGAACATATGAGCTACACGAGGTCAAATTGCAGATTTCATCTGTTCCCATGGCCTCGAGAGGGAATCCAACTGTCTCACCGGTCGACGAGCTCCTCATTCAGAACGGACCTCGGGTTTCGGGAAGCGTAACTCAGCTTTGATATCCTCCTGTTCGCATGATGACCTCGGAATGAACCTGGACTTCACCCAGCCACTGGTTATCTCCATCGAAGCTAGATCGCGGAGCTCTTGAGCTTGGTTACGTCGAGAAGATGACCCTTTCCCACATCACGATTCTCAATCTCAAGATTCTTATCGTTAGCTTCCAGACTATCGATTTCAGATTCATGCAGACCTCCATACTGAGGGTCTTTGTACGCCAAATAGCGTGACAAACGCGTCACTAAGAAAAGACTCCTCCTAACTGCATGAACAAGCGTGCGACCTTTGAGGATAAATACTTGGCTTCTCTCCCATCAACTTCAAGTTTTCTCATCACAGCATCAAACACTCTGACAAACGCTCCTTCATCTTCACTACACTCTTTCAACCACATTCATTCATTCTCTCAATCCCTTCAACAGACCTAGTCGAAATGAAGTACTCTCTCACCCTCATCTCCCTCTCCGTGGCCTCCGCCATCGCAACCCCCTTCTCCAGCACCCAAAAGTGCAACATCGTCCCCAGCGCCTCCACCAACGGCAACATTCAGCCTTACCACACCGGTAAAGCCGACACCGCCATCGACTGCCAAACCTTCTGTGTCTCCGATGACCACTGCAAGAGCTTTGCCTTTGGTCTTGTCAAGGGCCACTCGCAGCCTACCTGTCTCCTCTTCAATGTCTCAGCCTCTGAGGTGCCCGCTCGTAAGGACGGTCTTCACGTCTTTGATAAGCAGTGTGCTGCTGATCGCGTTCCCACTTCTGCGCCTACTGCCTCTGAGCCTTGGGGCAGTGTGCCGAAGAAGGTACTTGTTCGTCGATCGTTGAAGTGTAACTGTGCTGCTTCTGATTCTGCGAGCGGTGATGTTGAGCCGTACAAGACTACTACTGCTGCTACTGCTAAGGACTGCCAGGCTTTTGCTGAGGCGGATTCTTCGTGCCAGAGCTTCTTGTATGGTCTTCCTAGCGGATCGAGCACTCCTGTCTGCAAGCTTTACAAGGTTGCTGCTGCCAAGGTTCCTGCTCTCAGCGATACTCTCTTTGTCTTTGATAAAGGTTGCTCTTCTAAGCAGGTTCCTACTACTCCTCCTACTGAGGACGCCCCTCGCGGTCTCGTCGGTACTGTCAAGGCTACCAAGGCTGCTGCGGTGAAGAGCGAGAAGCAGAACGACGACGCTTACAAGGTTTCCGACTCCAAGCTCAAGACTACCAAGGTGCAGAAGCCCAAGGCTAAGGCTACCAAGGTCGCCAAGGTTGAGGACGACAACACCCAGTACGCTCAGGTTGGCGGTGACTCTGTTAAGAAGCAGGCCAAGGTTACCAAGGCTGAGAACAAACAACCCAAGGCTAACAAGGTCGCAAAGGTCAACAACGAGAAGGTCCACAAGAATCAAGAAAAGTCTGATGCTAAGGTCACCAAGATGGAGAACAAGCAGCCCAAGGCTACAAAGGTCCAGAACAACAAGCCCCAGGCCACCAAGGTTCAGTACAAGGATGAGACCAAGAACACCAACAACAACGAGAACAAGGACGGCAAGGCCGACAGCCCCAAGACCCTTGCTACCAAGGTCCGCAACAACCAGCACCAAGCCGCCAAAGTCCAGGCCGTTGAGCACCAGGCTACCCAGGCTGAGGGTAAGAAGTCTGCTTGCAAGACCACCAAGGGTTCCGCTGCCCAGCCCAAGATCACCCAGGCTTAGAGGGCACCACTTTGAGGAAGAAGTGGCTATGTCAAGGTGGTTCTGCTGAAGAGCCTTGATTTCTTTCTCAGTCCTCGTCTTGAGGACATCTCTATCTGTTCGTCATTCAGGCTTCTGAAGCGACGACAAACTCTGTCTCTGTTGACAATCACTTTTCTTTCGTGTCTATCTGCTTCATCGTCTGTACTCTCAAACTGTTTACATAGATTCGAGCTATATAGTCTTTCAATAACATACATTTTCTTTTCTGATTTGACACGCGCTTTTGACAAGAAATTTTGATCATTATACATTAATTTGGGATGAAGATGCATTTGCATAGTGGACAGTCGACGTGATGCTCCTTGAACCAAGAGTCCAGGCATCTGGTATGGAACACGTGCTCGCATGTTAACCGACGTACATCTTCCTCGTCCCCTAAAGTCTCAAGACAGACGGCACTGCATAGCAATCATGTCAGCATTAGTCCAAACTTTTAGCAACTTGACGTACCATATTTCTGCGAGGCTGAGTTCAGTTGAGCTTGCACTTGATTGCTTTCTAACATCCTTGTACTTGATAGAAGGATTCGCTCGGTTTAGCGTCTGCAGGTTATGTCGTTCTATCGGGGTTCGCTGTCGCGGTGGAATACGAATAACGGTCATGCGAGGTTGTCGACGGGTATTGCAACTTCGGAACTTTAAAAGGATACTTTGCGGGTAAGCATTCTGGTGGCAAGATGGTCTGTGTGACCTACATGATGATGGTGACTATGGCGAGAGTCCCACCGAATAAGAACCAGGGTAGGTGCACGCCCGAAGCCCTGCCATCAGCTTTTAGCCTCAAGTCCGTACTTCCGGATATGTTTCGTAGATGGGGAGTTTATCGGAGGACTTACATCGAGGGCCCTTTACATGCGAATATCTGCAAAGTTCGGCCACATTCACGATGCGAGACGGATAGACATGCCTCGGTTAAAATAATCTCCGAGTTCTGACTGATTGTCGGATAAATAAACAGTGGATATCGAGAGCCAAGGTGTTTCATCAAAATTGGCGTTTGTCTAATGGTTGTTCAGCGCAGCAAGAGGTGTAAACGACGAGATCAAGACAACAGTGATATAAAGAGGTGATTTTGGAGAGACAGCTTTTGTCCAAATCATTGAATTGTCACGGACATTGCCCATCTTTCAAGGGATGCCCAGAACAATTATCCAACTGACAAGACCAGCCAAGCACAGTAGCACTCTTTTGCACTGCCACTCTCCCACCCTCGCTAAACCCAACCCGGCCACTAATCACCAGCCAAGAACCCATCACCCAACGTCGTCATCACCCATCAAACCCCCCTAAAACATGCTCAAAATAGACAACATAAATAACATAAACCCCGAGATCGTCTCTTGACGCGTAGATACCATTTCGTCTAGACCACGGAGTATTGTTTCAGGATTCCATTGTGTGCTCATCGTATAAATTGTTAGTGAACATATACAAAACGTGACTGGGTTCGTCGTATAAATGTGGATCGCCAAGTTTACTCCTGATGATGCCAAGTCGGCTCTGAGCAGTGTTATCCGGTAGTTGGCGTACACGCGGTGAACAAATTTTCTCCCATTCTCACAAATCAGTTCACTCCAGTCGCATTAAGGTTTAAGCATACTGATCAAGGCTGGCCAGCTTTATCTGACAGTCTCAGCTCAGCCCCCCTCTCCCGTCCCGTCCCTTTCCCTGCATTTCTCCTCCTTCATCATGGGTATCAACTTTGGCCAGGCGATCGGCACTGCTTGTGCGACATTCGCCGTCACCAACGTCGATGACATTTTCGTCCTCGTCGCGTTTTTCGCAGAGGCCACGACGAGTCGATCGCTCACGCCTGTCAAGATTGCTGTAGGACAATATGTTGGCTTTACGGTCATTGTTGCCGTGAGCATGATTGGCTATGGCGCGTCGCTGCTCATTCCCGCGGAACCAATTGGATTTCTTGGCCTCTTACCAATATTGCTAGGTATATGGTGGATTCTGACCTACATATTTAGCAAGGATGGTGATGAGGAGGAGGCGTTGGATCAAGAGTTGACGACTGCTGATGGGTTCAAGGCTGTTTTCAAGGTCGCTTCAATTACTGTCATGAATGGCGCCGACAATATCAGCACATACATTCCTCTCTTTGCAGAAGCCAAAGCTGGGGAGCTGGCGATTTATATCGTTGTTTACTACATCATGCTTGGGGTATGGTGTTGCGCAGCATATCTCATCATGCGACAGAAGCATATTCTACACATTGCTCAGAAATATGCCCGCAGGTTGGTGCCGTTTCTGTATGTTGGTCTCGGAATCTTCATCATCATCAACTCCGAGTGTTATCCTTGGGCTATTGAGGAGATTGACGATGACATTGCTTCACACCCTGGCAAGATTGTCATGGGAGTCACGACCGCTGGTTTGTTGGCGATTTGCATTGGCGCGATGCTTTGGAGAAAGTTGAGCCAGAGATCACAAGAGGTTCTTGTCGACGATGCATCGTCTGCTGTTGATGGTCAACGGGGATCACATGAAGGAAGACGAGACACGGAACATCAAGCTGGGGAGCAGTCCGAAGTCCCCAGAGACGCAGGTAAGGCTCAAGACTCTCCTTCTACACTGGTACTAGAAGTTGATTGACAGGAAACTAGGAGACGTCGATGGCCATACGAACAAGACCGGAGCGCAGGTTAGGAATGTCCCCGTCGATGTTCCCAGGGAGGGAGGCACGGCGGTATAAGGACTATTATGGATAAAGATATGACTCTAGCGGGAAGCAGTACCTGGTCTGGCATCAGGTTATTATTGATAATATTTTATTTTTCGCGACGTCGTCGCCTTGCCAAAGCCACTACGTAACGTCGCGCCCGCCGGATCATCGAGGGTGAACAAGCTTATCGAAGCTACCGTCTTCATGCAGATTATCTGCTGTCAAGTGCATCCGCCGAGCACCCCCATTCGACGCCATGTCGGGCTATATCTCTCTATCTTCAATTCCAGATCGCTTACCAACAGCTTAGTGTCCCCCTCGAAGAGTATCGTTCCAGATGTTAATGCAACACGACAACAAAGATGCAAATTGTAGACATCACATCAACGCTTATCTGATACGCAACTCACCCGGGCACTTGTAATAACAGCATATAGTTCGACGCAAGCAATCTTATCAATATTAAACAACCTCTCAAGTTGGGAATAGTTGGGGTCTAGATTCGGGCACTCGACAGGCATCTTACTGGCCGATTCGCCGAGTTCGTCATCCCTCGGCGACATTGACGAATCACAATATGTCGTTGGGCCGAGATATCACTTTCTAATCACCAGACTATGCTGAAACAATAAACAAGCTTTGAGGCCCGATTGATAATGTGCGACACTACAATCCGTCGATCTATCGCCTTTCAGGCTGAATCATGACATAATAATACACCGTGCTTACACCGCTTTTCAATCATTCTTCGACCCCGAATTCACAATGCGCCACTGTCAACTTTTCCGACATATCAGAATCTCCTTCTTACATTCAAAGATGGCCGCATTGAGTAAGAGCCCAGAACGCATCGCTGAACTCCGACAGAGTGATGTGCCGGTCCCGTGGTGTGACGAGTTTGAGAAGATGATAAGCGGCATGAAGTGAGTCTGACCAACTTCTCCGAGAAACTATCTAACTTGGGACATGTAGCTTCAACACGGGCAATTCACAAGAGATGATGGAGTATAAATTAGCCACAAAGAGGAAACTCCTCTGTTTTAACGATGATAGCATACCTGAAGGCAGCACCTTGGCATCATTAAAATCAAGACGCATGGCAGTAGCAAAAGAGATGTTCGGCAAACTTGGCCAGAACGTCACCATCGAGCCTCCCTTCTTTCTCCTCTGGGGCTGCAACACATTCATCGGAAACAGCGTCTACATAAACCGAGAGTAAGCCCTCACTGCCCCCAAAAAACCCCATCTTGCTCAGAATCACACAGGGTATCGATCCACGACAACGCGCTAGTAACTATAGGAGACGGTGTATTCATAGGTCCTGGAGTTTGTATTTGCCCAGGAACACACGCAGCGGACATGCAAAGCAGGAGAGAAGCGCAAGGTACTTCGTTTGCACTGCCGATTCGAATAGAGGCGGATTGCTGGATAGGAGCTCGTGCTACGATATTACCGGGTGTTACTATAGGGAGAGGAGCGACTGTTGCGGCGGGGGCGGTTGTGATTAAGGATGTTGAGGCGGAGACGTTGGTGGGAGGAGTTCCGGCGAGGTTTATTCGAAGTTTGAAGGACGCATCAACATGAGTTGGCAGACTTCACTTCGAGGTCAGCCTGTTGCTTACACTAGGACATGTTAAAAGAACCCGATCGCATTGATATCACTAATCCTCACCCAAACGCCATACTAATGTTCCTCCACTCAGACTACGCACCCGCCACGGCACCCGCAACCTCCCCGACAACCTCATCAATAATCCTCTTCAACTCCTTCGCCACAACCGCAGAAAACAACACCATAACCACAAAGAACTCATCCCCTCCAACATAAACACTAACCTCCTTCTCCCCAAACCTCTTCCATCCCGCACTCCCATACTTGGCAACCTTTCTCCCACCCTGATCAAACAACTCAAACCCCGTACCCGTCAACTGATTCACCTTCCACTTGAACTTCCCCATGTGCGTGTGAAACCCCCAACTCCCCGTCATGCTGCTGTTCTTTATCACCATTGGTTGGTTGAATATTGACACGTCGATGCGAGATGTGCTGAGGTGCATTTTTGCTGATGCTATTATGTTTTCGGGGGCCGCGTGGCCGCGATGCATTAGGAGGGTTGAAGAGCTAGAGCGTTTGTAGATCGTGTACAGGGGAGGGGACTCTTTTGGGGCGTTGGAGGGGATGATGGAGAGGAGGTTTGAGTCTTGGGGGTGTGGACGGATGGTGAAGACTTGGGAACCATCAGAAGAGGAGCCTTGGGGGCTGGATGATCCATGTAAGACTTTGTTGAGCAGTTTCTCCATGAGGACGACTCTTGAAGTGATGACTGGTGTTGTGGGCTAGAAGTATTATATGCAGTTGAGACTTGTGGCTGAGACCTTATTCCGGCAGAGAGAACCTAGGTTGGTTTGTATTGACTGCTGTGTATTATTATGGGGGAGCTGAACAGGTCGACGAGGGATCATTTGTCAATTTATGTCCGTCCTGCCTAGTGACGTCAATAACATAATCTCATGTTCATTTCCCGAAAAGGGAACTATGCTGCGACAGAGGCTGTACTCAGCATGTTAGTGCACAGCCCTGTTGGTGGCAAGTCAAGATGATTGGTCGGTTCGTTCAAGTGATTTTACGTGTATGAAATTCTGACGCGGAATTGCAACAGGGGGTCCCACCATTTCGTTGTCATCACACGTGTTTTGGCAATGTATTAATATCATTCCAAGTACTAGTTACTCCGAAATTTGGTTCAGGTCTTCCCAGATCGAGGCTTGTAGCTATTCTATATATAAATCCCCGATCCAATCCGCAATCAATGCCACCATCTCCTTGGTACAGCTATGCCCCGTGTTATCCTGTATAAAGATCCTAGCCTTGCTTTTCACCACAAACTCCCCATTCATCGCCATCTCCCTCATCTTGAGCCACGACTCAGAAAAGCCCGCTGGCACAAGCGCATCATACTTGCCATTGCACATCAGCAGCGGAACCGTCCTGGGGAACTCATCTCTAACCCTCCTGTCACCTTCTCGCACCAATTCCGCCAGAGCCCTTGGCCATCTTCGTCGCTGCTCCTCACTCATGACGCTCTCTAGCTCATCATACGGGATTTTGTCAAGCTCGTCTTGATCGACCCCGAAAGTGGCTGCGTCGAGACCGAGTCGGGAGAGGAGAAGAGAGGTAAGATTGGGGCAGCCGACCACGATTGCAAATGCTTCGAATTGGCCGGGTGCTACTGAGTCCATGCGCCAGGCTGTATGGCCGCCCAGTGATACACCTAGCATGATATTGTGAAAGTTGCGAAATCGAGGCAGATATGCTGGCAAATAGTCCAGGATGAGCTTGAAGTCCTGAGCAGAGCCTGATATCATGGACGTCAAATCCATTCTAAGCAAAGACTGTCAGACGAATACTTTGACACGCTGAATGGATGAATAGACGAATAAATTTGTGCCTTTCACTTACCCATGATTCTCATTACCATCCGACCAAGTCTGATTCGCTCGTTGATCGATCTGAAGTCTGTTTAGCAGATACCCAACGTACATCCATACATGACAACTCCGCACCTCTCTATCACCATGGTTTCTCATATTCATCGTCACCGCAATCATGGGCATCCTCTTCTGTCTCCCATCCGATCTGTACATGTGCAAGATCTCATGAGCGATGCCCTCAGTGACGAGGTACGTTCTTGTTCGGTTGTGAGCAAGATACAAGACAGCTACATCATCACTACCCAAATCATCCAAGTCTTCGAGTCCGTACAGATAGATCTGAACACCACCCACTACAAGGGATGATTTGCTGGAGCGTGGAGTGGTAGATGGTAGGGCAAACCGCGGCTCCATTGCAGCAGACGATTCTGCAGGCATGTTTGTGCTCTGATCGTAGAATGATTTATTTGACTGGGACAGGGCAGGGAATGGGTGTAGTTGGATCGCGTAGACTGGGAAGAGGAAATATGACATCAAACTGCCCATGTGTGATCCTTGAGACTTGTTGTGCAAGCTGACGGCAGCGGCAGTAATATTGCTTATAGGCGATGAGGCCGAGAAACGGAAGACCGGCACAAGAGGTTATGCTAGACCTTTTTTTAAAAAAGGAACCTCTACCGGCATCAGCATCATTCGGTAAATCGTTTTCGGTAGCTTCTTTGTTCTGTGCAAGCGTTCTCGTGTTGCGGTCAGATGATAGTTCAGAATTTGTGCCGAGAGCAGATGCAAGATAGTGAGTAAAGTCCAACTTATCCCTGCATATCTAGTTTAATTAGTCAAGATTTACCGGCTGTGTAAGCCTGGAAAGATGGCGCAACCACTTCGGCAAATTCGGTAAATATGGCTGTGTAAGCGGGCTCTTCCAACGATCTTCTGACCACTGGATACGCTTTGACGGCATTCCAGCCGCTTGGGTTCGTCTATAGAGGTGAAAAAGTGAGATAGTTCAAATAGGGAGCACGTGGAGCGAGAACTGATTACGCATGTAAGATTCCCCGTATGCTCGATGTAAACACAGCTATTATTCCACGTGTTTATTTTTCGCAGTCTTGTTCTTGAGTTCCAATATCTGTCAAATTAGTATTCTATACCGTGTCTTTGTCAAAGGGTATCATCCCTAGAATTTCTGAAAAATGAAGCTGTTTAATGTTATGCTTCTCTCAGCATTGTCGGCCTGTATCGAGGCCGGACTAGTCCATGGACGTCGAGACTTACCCTCGGGCCAATCCCCAGGCCATGTCTCCAACGTCAGTATCACCAGCAGCGGCAAGGAACGCAGTTTTCTCGTTTTCATTCCACCAGGATACAGCGAGGACCAACAAACATCTGTCATCCTTTCCTATCATGGGGGCGACAGGGATGCAGAAGACCAGCGGCACCTCGATCAGCTTACCAGCCCAGAATTCAATTCGGGATCGCTTGTCATTTATCCTCAGGGTATTCAAGTAAGAGCCCACCAGAAAGGATGCCCAGAGACTGCAGAATATATACTAAGACTCCAGTAGGACACATGGCAAGGTGTTCCCGGTGTCAAGACAGACGATGTCAAATTCACCGCAGATATCCTAGATTACGTCGAGTCTCATTACACGGTAGACAAAAGTCGCATTTATGCTACAGGAAAGTCTGACGGCGGTGGCTTCACCAACGTCCTGGCCTGTGACGCCGCCATGTCTCTCCGCTTCGCAGCCTTCGCACCCGTATCGGGGGCCTTCTACATCGATACTTCACCATGCAGCTCAGATACTGTCTCTATTCCATGCAATGCACAACGCGACAATATACCTTTCATAGAGTTCCACGGCGGCAACGACACGACCATCCACTATGACGGCGGAGCGCGCAAGAAGGAGTGTTTACCTAGTATCCCGCATTTCATTCAGCAGTGGGCTTTGCGCGACCATCTCGGGAACAATAGCCAAGAAACTGACATCGCGCTCAACACGGTTCGTTACCGCTTTGGCAGTGGCTCGACGGAGGGTTTGGTTGAACACTATTATGAGTCGGATATTGGCCACGATTGGCCGAGCACGGTGCCGAACGACGACAATCAGCGCTCTGGCCACCATGTTGCCAGCTACAACGCCACACCTATCATCGTCGATTTCTTCTCACGGCATTCTTTGTGATTCAATCTTTGATTGAGTAGCTTCAAACGGGCTTGGTCAAGTTCAGGTCATCTACACTCATTCATGCATAACCGAGATAACTGAGATAATCTATGACCCTGAGATTCTCTTAGTTTGTTAAATCATGTTATAGAATTTGAGTAAACTGGCAAGATCGATGTTAAATAAAACTCCGAGTAATTGGGTGAAGGGTATGTAACAAATGAACAATATGTGGGGCCAATTATACATCCATATATAAGCGTCACGGTGAACGAAACAACGAGGCCAGTAATACACAAAAGCAGCTTGAACTAGTCTGCGGCATCGCTGGAAAATAGGCAAAACTGCTAATCAGGTTGCGCCGAGTCTACCTATAATGGGATGTTGTTATACAACGTGTCATCTACCAGCTCACTCGCCATTAATGGCATATGTTGGCCGTGTATCCCAGCATCAGAGTTAGAAAAGAAATGCTGGAAGACGTCTTCAGATAGTGAAAAGCCGGGACTAAGAAGCTGGTCCACGTTGCTAAACTGCGGTGAAACCGAGTACCATAGCTGTTCGGTATCTTGGGGCATTGCACTCAAGTCTGTCATTAAAAGGCCGTTTGACTGGTACTGATTTTCCATCAAAGTATGGGCCTGAGGCTCGACTAGACCCGTGTTGGTGCTTTGCAGGGTCGAGGCTACTAGATGTGGCTGAGGATTCGAAAGATCAGATGCGCTCGATTGTGAGACTCTCGTCTTGTCCAGAATCTTCTGAGCCCTATCGAATAACTTGTACATCACATCGGCGCTCCAATATGTCACTCTGAGGTTAGAGAGCACAAGCATGCATAACTGCATCTTATGCGTTGCAAGATCATGTGTCAGAGCCTTGGTCGACTTGCAGTCCGACAGGTGAATCTGCATGGCAGGGATGATGGCGGTGATTCTGCAGAGCAAGCGAGAGATATGTCAGAGTAGGAGTCAGCGAACGATTACATGACAACGTACATCATTGGTTTCAAGTACTCTATAGCATCAAGCTCTATTAGCTTCTGTAACAGGGCATTTGTATTTGCCGCAGCATCGCGAGCGCGACGCAAAGCCACTTTGTTCCAGTCTAGAGGCGTCCCTGTAGGCGGAGGCGCAGACTCATTAAGCGCATACGGCCGGTACAGAATCGCAACCGTCGCTCTACTAGATGATTAGCGCTTGGACTAGATAATACCATGTAGGGAGGGGAATGGCGGACTGATAAAACAAGTCGATCTGGTAGGCGTGAATGCTAAGAGTATCACACCACTCATCCATAATCCCGGAGTTTGTGGCTGACAATGATTCGATTTGCAGAGCATACTTGTCAATATCATCCATGGTTGGCTCTGGTCCGCTCACGCGGTAATGAAGCCGCAGTATACCACCGAGAACGTCGCTGATGCGGACGAGTCGGAGCCAAAGACTCGTCAGGGCCGTAGAGTCAGCCGGAATGAACCGTCTCTTTGCATCATCGGCGACAGAATCCAGCTCTTGGAGGACATCCCGGGATGTTGGAAATGGGAGGTCGCAGTCCTCACTGTGGATCCGCATGGGGCGTCCCTTGGCTAAGGAGACCCAGCGATCTCTGACCACACACGACCACCAGATACGGCGCCTCAATGCTTGTTCCTGGGAATGTATCTGTCGGGCGCGGCTACTGGATCGGGGGTTCCGGTGGAGGCCGATGCCCTGTGCCAGGGATATGGCGATACCAATCCAGTACCACGCTCCTGTGTGATCCTGCGGGTCTGTGTACCAGAAGCTTAACAGCATAACTGACTGGATCAGTTTCAACTTCTCGGTGGCTCGGTCGAGGTCATATAGACACTGAAGAGACTCCTTGTTAGTGGTTCACGACAACAATCAACTTCATCACTGACCTTGGCACGTTCATACATGGCAGTCTTCATAGCCTTCCTGGATGGAAAGTCGAATCGTCTCAGAAGATCGGCATCTGCAAACTACGGCAAATCCACAAGTCAGATCTGATTCCCATTGAGCATTCGAAACTTACATTCGTTGCTGCCAGCATCATACTCCAGAACAGGAGATCGTGCTTCTTGTGCGGCCCCTGTTCGTGATAATCATTGAGAAAGCCTTGAGCATCCACTATCGGTAGGAAGAAGTGGACATGCTTGAAGTAGGTCCAGATCATGTCATCACAGATATCTTCGGGCAATGTGGTCAAGGCTCCCTCTGAGCGCATGTATTCCACTTGATGTGGCTTGTGAATAGTATGGCGGGTACCCTTTGGCAGTAGACATGGTACCGAGTCCTGTGGGGAGACTGTATAGATATCGTATACGGTACAGCGCGGTCCACGTTTGTCACCTGAAATTGATAGGATGAGCTGATGGGTGTTTCCACAGCGATTTTAATGGCCTTACCTAGATACGTATCCGGGCTATCGTCAGGCAATTTGGGGTCATCCCCCAACCCCTTCTCAGCCAACTGGTCATGGTTGTCTTCACTGGACTCCAGGGCAACGCTCAAATCCTCAAATGTGGAACCTGTATCGTATCCAGCATCTCGTATTGTAGAATTGAGAGAAACCTCGTCTGTTGCCAAGGCTAGTAGACATACAATCACAGTCTCGAGAGGCTGGGTACCCACGTCTGTCTGGAGAAGAAGTCGACTTGTTACGTGGTTGACGAGGTCTAGCAGTGCACCGTCAGCCGTATTCATCAGCCACGTAAATGAGGATGAGTTGTTTTTTACCGATATTTCTTGCGCGGGAGGACTATGCAGTCTCCGCCGCCGCGCTGGCAGTTGGAACAGGGACGGCTGGTTTCGGCGACATCACACTTGACCTTGCGCTTATTGCAGGCCTGACAGGCAACTCGCGAGCGAATTCGCTGTATGCTAGATTGTGCCGAGAGTGGCATACTGCTGCTATGGTCGCGCGATGTGTCCCCGGGCAGAATTCGGTCAATGTTCTTCTGTCGGCAGACAGTAGCATCGGCAAAAAGATTCACAAGGAGGAGAGAATTGAGAGGGGAGCTCAGCTCGAATTTGCCGTTCTTTTCGGTTGAAATAATACCAGGCCAAAAAGAGGTAGTCAGCCAACGTTAGTACCAAGTCAGCATGGTCATTCATCACAGGTCATCACAGTCCCCGCTTACAGATTTCCAGACTAACACATCCGAGACCCGATAGTTAGGTACGACTATTGACATCATCAGCATGGCTCTCGGTAAATTCGGCAACAATCCCTCGCATTCTGGAGAGCAGCAGAAACCACGTACCTAGTTAGGGATCCAGACTAGCAGAAGCGACTCACGCTTCACATCTGGTATTTCCCCGGAAAAGCGAATATGGGGTTTCCCCGCAAAGAACCAAAGCTTCTCCAGGATAATACAGTCAAGGTTCGTACTATGTACAGCGTTGCAACCCCAAGCTTTGTTACCGAATTGCCGTTTTTTCCAGCGACCTCAAGTGAGCTATAAGAACATCCACATGTACATCCATTCACAGGACCGTTGTCAACACTCCAAGCCCAGACCAACACTATCACCTTGTCGAACATGAGTTCAGCCGACATTACAGTCCAACATTCCAAGGCCAACCTTGCCGGCGATGTTGAGAGGGTTGAGGACATTGATGGCAAGACTGCCACGACGTCTCCCTTTACAGCTGAGGAGGAGAAGAAGTATCTCCGGAAGATCGACCTCTGGTAAGAAAGAAATCTCTTTTTTTTATCGTGGCTTCTTTTCTGCGGGGCATTCATGCTGACACGTTGCACAAAGGATTGTCCCCCTCATGATGATAACCTACACTCTCCAGAGTTATGACAAGGGCGTCATGAGCGCTGCCACGCAATTTGGCTTCAGCCAAGACCTGAAGCTGACAACAATCATTGGCCACGAGGAGAACGGCACTCCCATCACTGACAACAAGAAGTACGCCAACGCCTCCATGATGTTCTACATTGGCTACTTGGTCGGCACCTACCCGATGATGTACCTGACGCAGCGCTTTTCCATCTCTCGTGTTGTTGCCTCTGCGACCTTGCTGTGGGGAGCTGTGCTCATGTCTACCGCCGCATGCTACAACTACCCGGGCATCATGGTCAACCGCCTATTCCTCGGTATTCTCGAGTCAGCCGTCGCTCCGTCCTTCACCGTACTGGTAACCTTCTGGTGGACTCGGGAGGAGCAGGCTTTGCGGACATCGCTCTGGTATGCCTGCGTCGGTGTTGCAACCATGGTCTCTCCCCTCATAAACTACGGTCTTGGCCAGACACATGGATCTCTTCCTTCCTGGAAGCCCATGTTTCTCATCCTCGGCGCCGTTACTATCTTGTGGTCCGCTGTTCTGTTCCTTTGCCTCCCAGACAACCCGATGACGTCCAAGCGCTTGACCGACGCCGAGAAAGAGATGGCAAAGTATCGCCTCCAGAGAAACAATGCCGGAGCCATCAGCCATGAATTCAACAGGGCTCAGTTCTTCGAGGCCTTTCGTGACTACAAGGTCTATAGCAGCGCTCTCATTGTTATGCTTACCGGTGTGCCATCTGGAGCCCTCGGAACTTTTGGCACCATGGTCATTAATGGCTTTGGTTTCGATCACTTCGATTCGCTGGCTTTGACATGCCCTATTGGTGCCGTCACTGCCCTTACCATCCTCATTGTTGGCACCATCACCCGCAGGTGGCGCAACACTCGATACCTATGCATCGTTATTTGCGCCTCCATCTCGATCGGCGGGACTCTGATCTGCTGGCTGGGACCGAGGGATAACAAGGGTCTCTTGTTTGCAGGGATCTTCCTCGTTGCCATTCAAGTCGCTTCTGGTGGCCTGGCCATCGGTCTATCGGCATCCAACATTTCAGGTCACACCAGTAAGTCTCCCTATCTCATACCATGCAGAGGGACACCTTATTCTAACACAATCTGCAGAAAAGTCAACTGCCAGTGCTTCGACCTTTGTTGGATACTGTGTTGGAAACGTCATCGGCCCTGTCATCTTTGGCGCATCTCCCGGTCCCAGATATCGTGCAGGGTTCACTGGCGGCTGTATCTGCCTATGTGGCGTGGTTGTCATTGCCACGGCTACATGCTTTTTGTTGCGCAGAGAGAACATGAATAGGGATAAGAGAACCGGTCGTCCTTCAGATATTCTGCATGACGTTGACGAGGATCTTACGGATATGCAAAAGATGGATTTCAGATACGTCCTGTAAAGGTAGCTTTCCTAAGGTCTAAATCTTTCCATGGTTGGTGTTACTCTGACGAACGACATCCACTCCAAAGTCACATATCTGTCTATAATTAGGAACTTTTCTGATACATTAATTAAACCAATAGAGTGGCAAAAGATCTTGATTGTAGCTCATCGTACAAGGCTGAGTAAGTCTGTTAGATATGCTGATCTCGACATAATAAAGGCCTGTATGCCTTGGATCAACAACCCTCGATTATCTAATTCGTCAAAGCACAAAATAAGCAAAGTTAGACTCACTAGATCTCGGAGAAAACGAGCCAATCATATACAATCTCAATTGCTTCTTCTCTCACAACATGCAAATCTCGTGGCTCATCCATGCTTACTATTCCAAATCAGGCAAAATGGCGCGCTCCGTTATCGTTCAAGTGGAGACACAAACATGTGAGATCCATTTCCAAGGCTGAGCTTACATCTCGACCTCCTCAACGAGCCTTTAACTATCTCGGGCATTCCAGCTCGCTCTTTCTCGGTCCCCATCAATCTTGTCTCTTTTTGGTGAGATATACCGCTGTGACGAAACAATGCCTGGCGTTCCGTCTTACAAAGGCTGCGATGCATGCCGAAAGCAGAAGAAAAAGGTAAGTGAGCTTGATCTATAGGTCGGAGAATTGTTGACTGAATGAGGGGATAGTGTGATAAAGCTCAACCCAAGTGTGCGAGGTGTGAAAGGCTCGATATTCCGTGTATCAACGTTGGCAAACAGCGGTACAAGTTCAAAGTCCAGACCCTCGAACCGGGGGACAGTATAAGTCTTCAGAGCATCGATACAGAAGATGATACTACGACTTCGAGTTCGCGATCTTCAAAATCGCCTATTTCTTTCACTCAAGCGCTGATGAAAGTTCCTTACAACAAAACGACAATGGTCACTCAAACGCTTGTCTCGCGGTTGGAGATTACAGATCTGCGATATGACATCACCTGCTACGGAGACTTTCTCCGACATATTCCTGCGCGATTGGGAAGGAACGAAGCCCTAGATGCATCGGCTGATGCGCTAGCGACAACATTCTCGACGTTGCATCGACCGCAGGGGTATCAGACTGTTGATGCGCTTACAAAGTATGTCAAAGCGATAAGTTCGTTGAGACTATGCTTGGAGGATCCTGCGAAGGCGAGGATGCCGGAGACTATGTGTTCGGTGTATCTGATTATGATCTGTCAGGTGAGTGAATTGGAGTGTGAGGTTTGATCAAGACTGACAAATTTAGGGCTGGTTGGGAAGAGATGATGATCCGACGACGAGTCACGGCCAGGGTTTAGCGTATCTTCTCAAAGCAGCGGCGAGAGAGAACTGGAAAGCCGGTTTTGAAACAGACATGCTGTTGACATTCTGCGTCCCAGTTGTATGTCCTCCGCCCTCACTTCCTTTCCAAAAGGTTCATCAGATGACATTGACTAACAGTCCCAGATCATAGAAAGCATATCAAACCCCAAGGTCAGGTTAGAAAAATGGTTCTGGGACATGCTCGACAACTTCAAAAAGAACAACCCCCCCTCAACGCCCGAAAGCGCAAAAGCCCAACAAGACGGCAAAGACGCAGGCGGAATCCCCAGCCTATCCATACGAAATCTAGGCCGACTCCCAGACTTTATCAACGACCCTGAACTCCACCGCATGGAAATAACATGCGCATACCACCGCCTCTGTCGCGATCTCCGTAAACTCTCCGAGATCGTCAAAGCAGTAACATGGGCGCCCGGCTTCTCCCCAACACCAATGCAACTCCGCCTCTCCCGCTCCTACAACTCAGCCTACTCCGTCCTCCTAACCGTGCTCGTAATAATCAGCCAAATCATGCAAGCGTTTGATCCCTACAACCTCGCTCTAGTGGGAGAAGCAGCACTGTGTTCTTCAGAGGTGGTGTCTCTTGCGCATAGGATAAGTCAGTACAGACCGCTGGGTGCAAGCCATGTTCCGCTGACGCTGGCTATTGCGTGGGCTGCGACGGATGAGCCGGGGATGAAGAGGCAGTTGGAGGAGACGTTGGAGGAGTATCAGCAGGATTGGACTGTTACGCAGTGGATGAAGGTTGGGTATTGGTGGACGGAGAAGTTTGCGGAGTTGAGGGTGAGGTTGGCGCCGAGGGTTTCGTTGGAGGAGGAGGAGTTGTTGATTAGGAGGGGGG
>JAAQRH010000418.1:0-22000 GCA_013186785.1 Fusarium pseudonygamai
ATTTATATTTATACCCTAAAGCTTAACCTTATAGAATGCTATTATCTATAGTAGTAGATATATAGAAAAGTCATTTTTAATGCCGCTTTAAAGCTCTGTATATACTGATACTTGCCTGAGCCATGCAGGGAAGTATATTTGCTCTACCATTCAACCACGATCAATGCCCTATTGACAGTCTATAAGAACTCATCAGGCTTGCATTACAGAAGGTCACAACACCCTCGAGCTTTTATATTACCCACTGCAAGAACTAGCTGCGTATATCTAGTAACTAAATTAGTGATGTGTATCGCTACTGCTACAGACACTTCGGCGACTAAAACCAGTATTGATCATCGCCGAGACCGTCCCACTAGTAAACTACTGTCAATACTTTATCAGCGAGCAGTATTACGACTCATTCTTCCCCTTGTTACTTCTAACGCAAGGAAGGAGCAACAACATAGAGATGTGACCTTCAACCGTTGAGATAGTGCTTGTCTGACTGTCTTTGATCGCAAATGACCGCTATAGCAGGAAACAGGCAATTTATGGGGCATTCGTTCATTGTGTGGCTAGAATCTTGTCTCAGAATAGTTGAGTACAATACCTATGAACTGCCAATAACGATCATGAGTAGCAGACAATAGTTGCCCAGCCTGTCGCAGGGCGCCGAAATACCACTAACAAGTTCAAGCAGGTTGGCATGATACACAGTAATTAGCAAATTGTCTGCACCATTTTCTCAGTTGAGAATAATGCTTGACGGACGAGCAAAAGTGTCAGTTCGTTGCATCCATGTTTAATCACGTCGAAAGTCACACGTCATCTCTGTGAAATTTAGAGTGCCCTGTAAACGCCCTATAACATACGCTATTAGATGGACCGTAGATTTGACCAAGAGAGTGAGGCTCACTTGGATGGTGAGACTCATCGAGCGCCTTACCTCTCTCATCGCCCTTTTAAAACTGGCAGAGCCTAGCTTAAGCTGCAGTTTGCGAACACCGAGCCCTCTATGAGGTAGAGGATTTACGTACTTTCTTCTTCTAGTGAAACATTACAGCGCTGTTGTAAGCCAACCCTTTCTTTATTACATCTTGTCTTTTACCTTCCGCCTCTTACATCTGGTCCTCAAGATAAACAAGACTTTCAACGCATTATTTCGCATTACTGATACCTAACCGGCTTTACGGTCGCATTGCTCTCCGTAAAAGGCGGCAAAACATATAGGGTAAAGCGCAATCAATCGTAGATGATTACCCCAGTAGCTTCAGCGCCCACATTCCGTTATCCCTCGTCTCGTAGCATTTCTTTCCGCAGCAACTAGCTAGATTCCCCTCATCCGACCGGCACACCACTGCAGCGAACCCGGCCCGACGGTACACCACTCAGCGTCGCGGCTTGTTCCCCCGCAAACTGCACCCTGACTTGAACGACGTTATCGAACGTGGCGTTCATTATCTGTCTGATTGTGGTTTACACTATTGGCTCCCTTATTTCGTCGGTCCGAGTAAAATCATCATGTGCATGGAGGATGTTTCCTGTTTCGTGAAAAACTTGCCGTGTTATCCGGGACGGGATGTCGGCACTAGCACGGAACGAACAAAGTCTGGCACTAGCTGGTATGAGAGCTCCAAAGTGGTAGAGCGTCGAATGGAGAAGATATTTCCCCGCGTTCGTCAATTGAGATCTGCGGAGATGTTTTGACTGTAGGTACGTCTTGGCTCGCGTGTCTCTGTTGATCGTTTTAGACATGTTGATGTTAGTCGGGGTTGAAAGGTCTAAGCTTCGCATGAGTGTAGAAGTCTGCCTCACGTATAGAAATCAAGGCTTCAATGACAATTGACTTGCCTTGGCCACTTCCGTCTGCATTCATTGAGAAAATATTAAATAAACATTTTACACTTTGATGATACTCGGGCCGGAGCATGACATCGAATGATCAATCGCCTGTTTCTAGCCACTGCCATAGCGCCATCAACGGCAAAGAGCATGCATTTCAACGCATTCCCCGGTCTCCCTATTCCCTTACATACCTACGCTATCGTCCAGACTAGGTATGGCCTGTTGAAGAGGCGCCTTTGTCGCGGCAGGGAAACACGATCAATTGAACCGCCAGCCGATATGTCGGACCGACGACATTTCTCAACTTTAGAGTTCGAAGCCGCGTAGCCAAGCAATTTGGGGTTTGGGGTCCCCGCGACTCCACACACAGAGAACTTGGGGTAGTCTAGACACTCCAGACTCTCTACCGATTGGCCAATGCTTCTAGTCCGCTTGCTCGTACCGAGTTAATCCTCTCCCTGAACTTCTCAACTTGGCCTGAGCTGGAATCTCGTGCGTGTACTAGATTACATCTATAAAGGCATGCCTCCCCCTCCCCCAAATCATGAACAGATCATCATCAAGACTTCATTTGTCTATCATCACATCTCACCCTTACCACTCTGATACTCTCACAATCACCCACTGCCATACATCATGGCGTTCAACAACGGGCCTGATGAGAAGGGCGTCGCTCACATGGACGATCGCCGTGAGAGCATCGCAGCTCAGCACATCCACGAAGTCAACGACAGCGCAGAGCTCCGTGGCATTCTCACCCAAGCCGAAAATGCCGCCGCCGCCGAACACAGCATGACTTTCATGGAGGGTCTCCGGGCCTATCCCAAAGCCATGGGCTGGTCAATCGCCCTATCCACCTGCATCATCATGGAGGGCTACGACACCATCCTCATCGGCAACCTCTATGCCATGAAGCCCTTCAACGAGTACTACGGCCACCCGGACGGGCAGGGCGGATACTCCATCTCTGCTGCTTGGCAGTCCGGCCTCACCAACGGTGCCAGCGTCGGCGAGATTCTGGGCTTGTACGCTAGTGGCTGGCTCGCCGACCGTTACGGATACAAGAAGGTTCTCGCGGCGGCGCTCGTCATGATGACTGCTTTTATCTTCATTCAATTCTTCTCTGTCAGCCTGTCGATGCTGCTTGCCGGCGAGATCCTCTGCGGTCTTCCTTGGGGCGTCTTCCAGACACTTACTACGACCTACGCCGCTGAAGTTTGCCCCATTCACCTTCGTTGCTACCTCACAACCTACGTCAACCTCTGCTGGGTCATCGGACAACTCATTGCTTCAGGCGTGCTGCGCGGATGCATCAGTCTGGAAAGCAAGTGGTCATACAAGATCCCCTTTGCTGTCCAATGGGTCTGGCCCATCCCCATCCTCATCGCTGTGCTGCTTGCCCCAGAGTCTCCCTGGTGGTACATCCGCAAGGGCCGTGTCGAGGACGCTAAGCGATCACTGGAGCGTCTGCAGAGCAAGGGCACAAGTGTCAATGCTGACGATACCGTTGCCATGATGGTTCATACCGACAAGGTTGAGAGGAAGATCAGCGAGGGAACCGGATACTTGGACTGCTTCCGAGGAAAGGTCAACCTCCGCCGAACTGAGATTGCTTGCCTCACCTGGATCTGCCAGACCATCTGCGGCTCCTCCTTCATGGGCAACTCGACATACTTCTACGAACAAGCCGGTCTCGCCGAATCTAACGCCTTCACCATGACAATCGGCCAATTCGCACTCGGATTTGTCGGTACCGTGCTCTCCTGGCCGTTGATGGCCCGCGTCGGCCGCCGCAAGATCTACGTCTGGGGTCTCTTCTGCCTCACCGTCATTCTCGTCGTCACCGGCTGCCTAGGCATTCCTGCAAAGCAACCTGGTTACTCCTGGGCAATCGGATCTTTGCTTCTCGTCTACACCTTCACCTACGACATCACCGTCGGCCCTGTCTGCTACTCCCTTGTCGCCGAGCTGCCATCCTCTCGACTTCGCCAGAGGACCATCGTGCTGGCCCGAAACGCCTACAACATCGTTGGTGTCGCATACACCAACATCATCGGCTTGTACTCGCTCAACCCGACAGCTTGGAACTGGGGAGCCAAGTCGGCCTTCTTCTGGGCTGGCAACTGCGCTTTGTGTTTCCTGTGGGCTTACTTCCGACTTCCTGAGCCCAAGGACCGCTCTTATGCTGAGCTGGATATGCTGTTCGACCAGGGCGTCTCGGCGAGGAAGTTTGCGACTACCTATGTCAACCCTTATGAGGTCACCGAACGACGAGCCGATCATGATTCGGATATCAAGGAGAAGAGTATGAGCCATGTTGAGTGATCGATTGGTGTCTGTACATGACTGGCAATTGTATGGAGATTCGGGCTGGAAGGAGAAGATTGCTTGGACGTTCTGATTAGTTTAGGGTTTGAGGCTTGCAGATAGTTACAATAGCTTTATTCATGGGTTTCGAGTCAATTTACTTTGTTGAAAGTTATAATGTTCGCTTGAGTCGCCCATATCGTGCCTACCATTGCCGCCTTTCTCGAGGAGATTCTTCCGACTATGGACTTGGACTTCTGCGACGTTTGCTCCCTAGAATATTCGCTTCGGTCGCTAAGTCATCCGTATCTGTAACATTTCGACAAGACACCACTTGCGGCCAACTCATTTATCCTCTACGATATTCTGATGCGATGCCAGCCTGGAGCTGCTGCATGCATGTCTTACTACTTACGCCAATGGGTTGAGCGCAATGGTCAGGCTCCCATAGGATGTCGGAGTGTCTCAGACTTGATCGGGATGCTAGCGACAATGTCGATCATGGGGAAGATGGCTGCGATGCTTAGCTTAGCTTTGTTGGACATGCCTGTGGCTAAGTATTGCCGCTTAAATGTATGATGCCGCATGCAATTCTCCGCGCGATATGGCGTTCTTTCTTATCGCTTTACTCGACTTTTGATGTCGCTGGAATGTCCCTCATGCTTGCTCATTTGCGTTGTTTGCCCGGGCTTTATTGGAATGCATACGGAATCATCCCCTTCGTATTGTATCGCGCATGTAGATTATCAAGCGTCTGCATCACTATAAGAATATGTTCGTGGACGGAGCAAGAATAGAACGGTCCGTGGAATCGGTGATGCCAGGCTGCATCTATTGATCAATGACAAATGCCAGGAAGGTGGGGGGTGAATGAAGATGTCGCTCGTTACTCAAGAATGATGGATCTGGGAATAGCTTCAATTTGTCCAAGCTGGGATGAGTCCTCCTGTACTGGACGGATTCTAGGCTTGATTGGCGATTCGTTAAGATCCCGCTTAGCTCATATTTTTATCTTGGCTCCGACCCAGCTGACAACCCCTGCTGATGAATTACCGCGATGCCCAGAAATAAAAACACGAACCACTAACAAATACAGAGCGCGCATCGTGGAGATACAGCGGGGAGAATTGGGCCAAGCTTATGGTGCGACGACGAACTCCCCGCATCTGCTTGTGACACTTGCATCACGAGCTTGACCCAGCCTCAATCATATCATAGCGCCCACCAACAAGGTCTAGACGTGGAGCGGTGAGACACCAAAAAAGGCGCGTGAGCAACAGCGGGGTCCAATTGCGATGAAAGAGCGTTGCATCACATGCAGTCGAGTCGCGACAAAGAAATGGAATGGACTAGACATTTGAGATGAGACATTTTGCGAGATCTACAGTGTCAATTCAATCAAGCTTATTCTCCACTGTCACATCACATTGACCACCATCTTTGTTTTCATCTCGTGCACCGAACCCAAAGTCTCAGATGCAACGCCCGTATCAATTGAGAGAGTGTTTGTGCGCCCGCAATTGACTTGCTTATGGTGACACAAGATGCAACGCAGTCACAGACACAGTCACAGTCATAATCACAAGCCTTGTTGTTGTCGCTGTTGCACCCGCCAAGGCCATTCTGGAGGGTTCCCCAACATCTCCACCGAATAACCTCTAGCTAAGCGCTGTACCTTATCGGCCACGACACGAAAGAACAGAACAGAATAGAACGTCTGACGCAACAAATCAGTTTTAATCCACCAAAATACGACTACATAACAGGTAATTAACCTTGTATAAAGCATACGTACCCACTGTCAAGGTTAAAGCGCGTATAGCGAGAGAAAACGGCTGTTGAACAAGGGCGATCGAGGTTTAGCGTCAGCACCCTCCATTACGACAGCCTAGACCCTTGGGCCTTGGCTTTTCCCCGCCTAGACCGCCCGCGAACCTCCAGCTCCGCCTCCATTTCTTTCATTTCGTTTCGTTCCATTTCATCCTCGTCGTCTCCCCAGACACAAAAAAGGGCCGACGGTCCCTTTCTCCTTTCTCCTCCTCTGTCATTATCTTCGCCGTCTGCGACTCGACTCGATTATCCTCCGACACGAGCGTACCCTCCGAATCGCCATGTCCTCCACTACGACAGCCGCAGCGGCGACTGCCACGGGCGCGCATCCCCAGGGCGGCATCATCGAAGGCCTCAACCCGATCCACTACAACCCTAAAGACCCCATCGCGCTCTTCATCGTGCAAGCCTTCATCATCATAATCTTCTGCCGCCTGCTGCAATGGCCGCTCTCCAAGTTCGGCCAGCCGCGTGTCATTGCAGAAGTCATCGGCGGCATCGTCCTCGGCCCCTCCGTGATGATGCGCATCCCCGGCTTCAAGGAGAACATCTTCCCCACCGAGTCCATGCCCGTCCTCACCAACGTCGCTACAATCGGTCTCCTGCTCTTCCTCTTCCTCGTCGGTCTCGAAGTCGATACGCGCATGTTCAAGTCCAATTGGCGCGTCGCTGTCAGCGTTGGCCTGGCTAGTATGATGCTGCCCTTTGGTCTTGGTGTTGCGGTCGCTTGGGGCTTGTATGAGGAATATGGCGATGAGGGGACCATGAAGGATATGGATTTTGGCACTTTTGCGCTTTTCATTGGAACTGCGCTTGCCATCACCGCTTTCCCCGTTCTTTGCCGTATTCTTTCTGAGCTTCAGCTCCTCTCAACTTCAGTCGGTGTCACTGTTATTGCTGCGGGCATTGGCAACGACGTTGTTGGCTGGGTTCTTCTCGCTCTGAGTGTCGCTCTTGTCAACAATGCCGATGGCCTCACGGCGCTCTATGTCCTTTTGACCGCCGTAGCTTGGGTTCTTTTCCTGGTTTTTGCTGTTAGGCCGGTCTTTCTTTGGGTTTTGCGCCGTACCGACAGTATCCAGAATGGCCCATCACAGGGCATCACTACCTTGACTCTTCTTCTCGTCTTGGCCTCATCCTGGTTCACAGGTAAGATCACTATCTCCAGTCACTGCCATGGCTAACGCAATATAGCTGCCATTGGTGTTCACGCCATTTTCGGCGCTTTTCTCATAGGCCTCATTTGCCCGCACGACGGTGGTTTTGCCATCAAGTTGACCGAAAAGATTGAAGATCTTGTCGGTTCCATTCTTCTGCCGCTTTATTTTGCGCTCTCTGGCCTCAACACTGATCTGGGTTTGCTCAACGATGGTACTACCTGGGGATATGTCATTGCCATCATTGCATGCGCCTTCTTTGGCAAGATCATCGCCGGTACCCTGGCGGCGCGACTCACCAAGTGTCTCTGGCGAGAAAGCTTAACTATCGGTGCCTTGATGAGTTGCAAGGGTCTTGTAGAGCTTATTGTGCTGGTAAGTTACTCGTCACTGGTGAATTATACCGTGCTAACAGTTCTAGAACATTGGTCTTCAAGCCGGCATTCTCTCTAGTCGAACCTTTACCATGTTTGTCGTCATGGCAGTCGTAAGTATTCCCATCTTTACTCCTTCTTTTCATCGCTGATTGGGTTAGGTTACCACCGTGACAACCTCCCCGCTCACTAAATGGCTCTACCCTGTCTGGTATCGCCAGAAGGTCGACAAGTGGCGCCGAGGAGAGATTGACTGGGATGGAAACCCTCTCCAGACTGAGGCTCAAACTTCTGAGCACAAGATGGAAGAGGCTCTCGACAAGTCTCAAACTCATCGCGTCATTCTTCATCTCCGCCTCGACGCTCTTCCCGGACTTTTCAACCTCGTGTCGCTTCTCGGAGGATCTCGAAAGCCCACTCATGCTCTTCCAGACTCAACCGTTGAGGCCGCCGACTCCACTTCTGAGGATAAGACTCAACCAATTCCCAACCGGCCTCTTGAGGTTCGTGGCGTACGTCTCATGGAGTTGACAGACCGTACCTCCTCAGTCATGCAGTCTGCCGAGCTTGATGAGTATGCTTCCCGCGATGCTGTCTTCTCGGCGTTCCAGACCTTCTCCCGCCTCAATGGCGTAGCTGTTGCTGGCCAAGTTTCCATCATTCCTACCAACGCCTAC
Organism: Fusarium pseudonygamai; assembly: GCA_013186785.1. Taxonomy (NCBI): domain Eukaryota; kingdom Fungi; phylum Ascomycota; class Sordariomycetes; order Hypocreales; family Nectriaceae; genus Fusarium; species Fusarium pseudonygamai. The sequence continues at coordinate 8,173 of JAAQRH010000418.1, forward strand.
GCAGAGACCATCGTCAAGTATGCCGAGGAAGCCAGATCCGACTTTATGCTCATTCCCTGGAGTACCTACGGAGGTCTGGCTGAAGAGAGCTCTGCCGCTGCTGCTTTGACCGAGACCGGTAACCCCAATGACCGCTTCTTTAACAGAACGTACATCGACTACGTTGCCGCCGCTGTTCAGCGATCAACTTGCACGACGGGTATCTTTATCAACCGCAATCCTAACAGCGATGCTTCGTCCAGAAAGCCAACTCTCACTCGAACCCGCACCGGTCTCTCAGTTCACAGCGGCCACGATGGCGCCATCATCCATAGACCCGTAGACCAGCGCCAGAGCATCTTTGTGCCCTTCATCGGCGGCAAAGATGACCGCGCCGCTCTTCTTTTTGCCCTTCAGCTCGCTCACAACCCTCATGTCTCAATCCACGTCATCCATCTTCACTTCAACGAAGACGATCACATCACCCCCGACGGCAAGAACATCGAGAGTGTCCCATCGGCCAGCGACCTGGATCTCCTCAACACTGCCAAGAGCAACGCCTCCGGCAAGCTCGAGGGCCGCGTGAACTTTGTCGAGATCTCTGTTGACTCCGTCCGCAACCTTCCCGACCTCGCTGTCGCTCACGCTCGCGAGGCTGTCGGCAAATCTCGTCTGAGCGTTGGTGATTTGATCGTCGTTGGTCGTGAGCACGCGCTGTTCGACAATGTTCTCGCTGAGGACTTTGGTGTTGAGAGGGACTTTCAGCGGACGGTTGGTGTGTTGGGTGATAGGTTTGCTAGAGCTGGGATCGATGCTGGACTTTTGGTCATTGATGATAAGCAGGGTAAGGTCTAGGCTTTGGATAGAGACTTGGATTTGGGTTATTTTCGGATCAGCATTTGAGATTGAATCTTGTATGGGGATTAAACGCGGATTTGTCTAAGATATACCATATATGACGGTGTTGGATACGATTTATGAATACATACTTTTGATCTTATTGAGCTACTGTTTGAGCATGGTGAGTTTTGTATAATTTATTGATCCTTATGGAGAAAACTTGAGATCTTTAGGCTAGGTGACAGCAAGACTTAGGTAAGTTTAGTATAACTCAGTATACATTTATCATAGCTTAGGTAGATCTAGTGTGAGTTAGGCTAACTGTATAAAGCCCAGGTAAATCTCGTATACCTTAGTCTAGGTTTAGTGAACTACAGACTAGGTGCTTTCTTCAAGAAATCTCATCCATCTTCCGCTTCTGACCTCCAGGAGTCGACAGGACGCTCAGAACCAGGGCCCCAGTCTCCACCGCCTTTTCAGCTTTCTCGGCTGATTGAGCTACCTCGCTGCGCAAGGTATTCATGTCCTTCTCCCCCTTGAGGACCTTGGTTTCAACACCGGCGACTGTCGCCCTGAGTCCTTCGACATCCTTCTTGATGTTGCCGACTGAACCATGTGCGGCTTTGAGTTGTCGCATCTCTTTTCGGAGGGCCTGCATGTCGCTGTTTGTCTTTTCTTGTGCTGCTTTGGTCTCGGTGAGTCGTTTCTCAAGATTGTTGACTTGTTTTCGTGAGTCTTCGAGTTCGCGGTTCGTTGAGGCAAGACTGGCTTCCAATGCATGCACTTGACTTGCGTCGCCTAAATCTTTGAAGGCATCGGGGAGATGATCTTTGATAGCAGCGCTGAGGCCGTTGACAGATGACTCGTTGATCGTCTTCTTGATAGCCTTTGCTCGCTCCTCGATAGAAGCTTCGTCGGTCGTAGTGGGCTTGGCAGGCCTGCCATAGAATAACTCCATCTGAGCTTCGATGGGGATGAACTTGGGACACATAATGGCATCGGTCGGAAATTCGACACCCCAGAGATCCGACATGTCCCTGTGGATGGATTTAAGGAACGGATGACCGGGGCCAAGCCAGACAGCCATGAAGAACCAATATGGGTAGTAAAGCTGCTTGGGACCAGCTAGTCCAGTGAGTTTCCGGTAAGGCGTCTGGGCGCTAACTTTTGCTCTCCCGATAGGGCCTTTGGTTAAAACAGTTTTCCACAGCTGGGCAACAGCCTGGATTAGTTTCACTACGAGGTCAGTCGCCATAGTCTGCTCAACCGTCCTGAAGGCGGCGACAATATTGTCAAAAAAGCGATCGGCGTGCAGTGTTGCCAAGGAGACAGGAAAGTCATTGGTATGCAGATGCAGGCGCAGTTGACTTCCCAGCCACGCACTTGACCGCGATACAAGGTCTCTTTCCTGGAATTTGTTAGAGTTGCGAGTGATCAAGAGGGTGGTGGGTAAGTACTTGGACTTTTTCGGAGCCATCGTGAGGACGGAAGTGAAGCCTGAATCCAAACGGAGGGTTGACTGGTATGTTGGTGGATGTCGCAACCATCGGGGCTTCCTTTTTCTTCGTGGAGGAAACGTTTGTGAAGCGAAGTTTGAGCATTGAAGTGGTGCTTAAGCAGTAGGTATGCGATGTCGGTGATGTGTTTGTTGATTGTGGAGTTGTGGAGTTAGGCATGCAAAGCACGGTGGTTGAAATCAGATTGTGCAAAGAAAGAGTTTCAAGAGCAGACAGAAGAGTCTAGAGAAAAATGTTGGCACGGCATCATCCCCCCTCGATGCCCCGAGGTCGCAACCTTCTCTCATATTTGAACCTCAACTGTGCTTCTGATTCAGCAACACCAAAGCCTAACCGAACGCCTTCGAGATCCTCCTATTTATATCTCACCTCCTTCTCTGATCCTCCTTCTTTCAACCTCATCGCCTTCACGCACTTCACTTGTAAGCTTCCATTCACCTCACTCTACTTCACTTCTTCAATATCTTCATCAAACACAATGTCATCCCAAAGCTCCAGCAGTCCCTCAAACGATCCTTCCGACCAAAGGCCCTCCGAGCTGAGGAAGCTCAGCTTCGTCGCCTCCTTCGAGCACCAGAAGTTCCTCGAAGATGTCAGCAGCCAGGCCTACGAGCTCGGCCTCAAAGCTGGTCGAGGACAAACCATCCTCCATCCCGATGACGAAACCCAGGCTATCATCCTCAGCCTGACCGACCGAAACGACGAGCTGCAGAAGCAGCTCAATGACCACGCAACTGCTTCGCTTCTCGATCTTGCGAGGGAGATCCGTAAGTACAATGGCCCTACTACCTGTCGAGAAGGTCTAACCAAAGCCTAAGGCAACAATGTCAGCGCGGCTCATCGTGCCGTGACCGCTGCGACTCATGCCAAGTGTCTCAAGCCGGACCACTATCGAGTTCTGAGGGAGTCTTGCAGTGCGCTCTCGGAGCTGGAAGATAAGTGCAAGGAGCGGGTTGAGAAGATCTCACGCGGTGCGCTGAAGAGACCGAGAGACACACTGGAGCGTGAACTAAGCAACAAGCGTCCGTTTCGGGGATAGGTACGGGAGTGTTGATGTGATAGGGTCTTGGGGAGCAGACAAACATCGGACCTTGGTACAAGGCGTTGGCATGAACTCTGCACAAGAGATCTTAAGCTTAGGGCCGGTTACGTCAGTTCTTGTGTCTTTCAGGATTGGGGTCGTAAGTTTTCTTTCGTCTCTTATGGGGTTGTAATGGGCTACGGCATGGGCATGGGAAGGCGAATACTCTTGTGATGGGTATGGGATATGGAGGGAGCTAGAACTAAGTCCAAGACACATTCAGCCTCGAAGATATCTCCATTCTCTTTAAAGTTCTCTGTTTCTTGTAATCTCATGGTGGAGGCGTGCAAGACTCCTGCAGCGCTTGGTAGTTGACTTCGTCTGATCCTGGTGCTGCAGCTGAGTCCACTTCGCCTTATATACGTAGCATTATACCCTTTTTCAAGCCATTTTGACCCAGCACCTGTCAACAGTGGCACGGTCACTTCTTCGTATGCATCCACAAGTGTACCCAAATCATCATCCCTCGTCAATGCTCTTCTCATTCTTCCTTTCCCTTCTCCCCAATCCTCCTCAAGACTCTTCATATTTTACCCAAGTATCTCTGAACTCGCCTGAACTCTTCATCTTCACCATCACAAAGCTCATCATCATGACTCGCAACACCAGACTCAAGCGCAAACCTCTTCCCTCCTCCCCTCCCAAACTCTCATCTCCAGTCTCCGAGTCCCTCGTCTCTTCCTCCCCTCCCAAAGCCCGATCTATCAACTCAATCCGCAGCTCCTCCAAGAATTGCCCCGTCTGCAAAGCCATCCTCGTCAACCGCAACGGCAGCCTCACGCGTCACATCGAACGCCATGCCAAACTCGCCAAAATCGAGGTCCGAACCCTTCTCCTCTTCTCCCCTTTCAATGCTAATCTTTGATCAGGCTATGAACTTTGAGATCAACCTTCCCCGACTCGACACTCCCGACTTTGACGTCAAGCTCGCTCAGAAGATGTGGCAATCCGTCCCAGCACGACGTCGCGCAACCGGCGGTGTATTCCTCGACGGACCGCTCGCTGGAGAGGGTTTCTTTGAGGGAATGCCGATTTGTTTCCTCCCGAATGGACGAGTCAAGCCGAAGTGGGCGTGGATCAAGAAGGATCTTGATGCGAGGGTTGGACGTGGTCCTTTGAGGGCTCTCAAGAACGCAAATGCTAACGCTGGAACTACCTTAGACAGCGATGATTACACGGAGATCTAGTGGGACATTCGATGGTCTATTTTGTATGGAATCAGCAGTGAAGAAGGACTGAATGGTGTTGGCTACGAGGCAAACAGGTGTAATAGTGTTTCCGTGTTATTTCCGGATTTCAAGCTGCGTTCCATATTCACTTTTCGCCTGCCTCCATCTTCAACAAACCTCGTATCTTGGAACAATCACTCGGCGCACAGCTTTTCAACAGTTTCGCAAGGTTGAATAACCTAAATTGTATCATAAACTGCAGACCAGGCCTTTTTATCTTGAGAACAGGGAAACATGAGACGTTTTGAGTAAAACAGCTGGTGAGATCTGCGTGTATAAATTGTAACCCCCTCATACTCAGTTATAGGACTCATGCTATCAAGGCCACGATGTTTCTCGTGTTAAAATGAATGTTACGCTGAGACTGAGCTCTGTCTCTGTTTCGAAGTGATGGTGTCGTTAGTGAACCCCGCTATGTACATATCTGTACTTATCTGTTATCGCAATCTGCTGAGCTTATCGGCTCCATTGAGTAACTGTCCTCGGGAAGCGAAAACATCAGCGTTTGGGATTAAGTATGAAAATAAACTTGATAGAGTGTATCCTAAATTTAGCCTCCGATGAGCCAAGTCTTTTCAGTATTTAAGATCATTATACTTGGTTCTCTTTCCTCCACTAGCTGTCCACGGCATCCAAAGCACCAACTCTGCTGAGAACATGACAACATGAAGAGATCTTCGGCCTCTGTATCATTGCTGAAGTCTCGGACAGTTTGTCTAGTCACCTGTCTCATCCGTGAACTGACTAATCGAGCCAAAGTCAATTGACCTTTGACAGCGTTTACTTAATATGTGAAGGTAGCACAAAGGATGAATTCCTGCTACCTGTACAAGTCATCGCAAATGCAAACACAATCAACAAAGACAGTTCAAAGACGAAACAGCTTTTTCACGGCAAGAGGTTCAAATGGTAAAGTCATGTAATATGTATTGACATTGCTCAAACAGGCAATCTATTCATAGACTATGGTGGTATCTCAACAACTAAATTTATAGCAAGTCTTGCAAGTGGGAGGTAGTCACATCTTCTCAATGTCCCTAGGAGCAGCGGGCTCCTCATGCTCCTCCGTGATCTTGTTCTCCAGAGCGTTGGGCTGGTATGTGCCCTTGAACTCAGACGCCTTGAGCATGTTCCACTTGTCCTCCTCAGCATCGAGATGCTTGAAGTTGAACCAGAAGGCAACACCACCGACGAAGGCGATGACGGCAACAACGACGTAGTTCCAGACGAGGAGAGGATCGCCGGAGAGAGGGGTGAAGGCCTGGCCGATGGCGGAGGCAAAGGCGGACATGAAGAGGTTGACGGACATGACGAGAGACTTCATGTTGTCGGGAGCCTTGGAGTAGGCATACTCGTAGGATGTGACATTGGCGAAGATCTCACCGAGACCGATCAGGATGTAAGGTAGGCACTGAGCCCAAACGTTGATGTCGGCGGGTTCACAACCCGCTTTATTGGCATACTTGCCACAGGGGCTCTTTTCATAAATGAAGTGCTGCATGACAGCCGATGCAACCATGGCGAGGGCCGAGATGATGAAACCGGTTGTCATACGCTTGATGGGGGTGAAGGCGATGCCCATCTTGCGAAGGCCAGGGTAAAGAAGGTGATCAATGATTGGGACCATGATGACAATAGAAATGGGGTTCAGGTTCTGAATGACATCATTGGGAACACCATTGAGTTTCATGGTAGAGGCCTGAGTGGTGAGGTTACCAGTCATCTGGTTGTAGGCCAGATGGAAGACAGGCAAGTAAAGGAAGACCTTGCAGGCCATCAAACCACGGCGGACCTCGTCGACCCAGGCATCATCGTAGGTCATCCATGCAGGGCGCTGATCAACAGGAATCTGAGAGGGCTTGGCATGCTCCCAGTTGAAGCTGAAGAAAGAGCTGCGCTTGCGGACGTAGAAGAACATGCGCAAGAACTTGGAGAGGACGGAACCAGTGGCTGGCTTGAGCTTGTACTTCTTCTTGTTGAGAGCGAGGACAATGGGGGCGACGAGGAAGAAGATGGTGGGGATGAAGAATGCGAGCCAGAAAGAGTGATACTTCTCAACGTAGACCATAGCGATCTGGCCGCAGACGGAGCCGATGTTGATGGCCAGGTAGAAGTAGAGGAAGACACGGGTGTTAGTCACAGCGGGATCGACAATGACACGCTCGCCATTGCGGACCTCGACGCGCATCCTTGTGTCCTCATTCTGGTCAGCGAGGAGGGGCGAGACGTTGGCCTTGAAGAAACCGGTTCCGACGCAGAGAACGAGGAGACCGATGATGAAGGCGCCGAAAGCGGGATCCTTGCGGACAATGACAGTGGGAGAAGAAGCAGCGACGAGGATGACGTGAGCGCATGTAGAGATGGCGATGGCGATGTGAAGAGTGAGGAAACGACCGAGCTTGGCATCTGCAATCCAGGCACTAGAACGTGTTAGCAAAAGAGAGGGCGTGAAGGATAAGAGAGAGGCAACTCACCCAACAAGAGGCATGAGATAGGCAAAGAACTGGTTGAAGAGGGAAATACCCTGCGCGGCCTTGGGTCCCATACCAAGCGCACCAGCCTGAGCCTGAGGATCGTTGGGGTCAAGCGGCGCACCCGTGGTCGAACCATCAGGCAGCGGCTTCGCGACGAAGTTGGTGTAGAGGACCGCGGAGCCGTAGTAGGAGAAGCGCTCGCAGGCCTCTACGAAGGCGATGGTGTACATGGCCCACTTGATCTTTCCGGAGACGCGGCGCAGAGTCTGCAGCTCCTCCTCGGTGGGGAGCTCATCGTCCGAGTCGGAGACGGAGCGCTGGCGGGTCACGTCGATGGAGCCCTTGCCGGCGATCTGGGGGATACCGTGCGTCTCTGGGTCGGCGAGGCCAGAGCGGGCGATGGCGTCTGTGTCGAGGTGACCTGCGGTGGTCATTTTGACGAGATCTAACTGTCAAAAAGAGGGAGAGAGAAGAGGGTTGAGAGGGATGAGAGAAGCCTGGGTTTGGCGGGGGGATGTGAAGGATAATTATACATGAGACGATTTCATCTACGGAGGGGACCCAACAAGCAATCACTCCATTATGGGTCCCCCGATTGCCACCTTCTCAAAAGCGAACAAGGTGACGATCCCAGCTTGATACAGACGCAGCGAAGAAACCCCATAGTCGCAGGTCAAAGTAACCTTACGCAACAGAGTTGTTTAGTGGAGAACGACCTTATCTGACAAGGGAGCCAATGAGGGAGGGACATTTTCAACGACAAAAGTTCCTGGATGGAGGTTAGGCCACATGCGGGGATTGGCCCGAGCACTAGTTTGTACGGGATCGGTCCTTTTGCCATGATACCCAACGGGGAAGGTCGACATTCTCGTAACGTCGGCCGAAGGAGTGGAGGTTCTTTCTTCTGTTTTGTGTTCTCGAACATTTTAAATGGAGGGACCGTATCTGCTTCGACCCAGTGAAGCGGTTTGGTATCAGGGAGGGACCTGGTAAGAGATATCTAGAATTGCAACAGTGACATTAAACAATGCAAATAATCCATTCGATATGTCTTCTAGATTTTAAGTGCCTCGGCTTGGACGTCGGATCTGGGCGTCTTCCGGCTCCGAATATTTTATCACGTCTTGGCTGCCATTGGGGCCAAGCCACCAGCTCGTGGCGTGGCGTCTTCAGCTGCCAACCCGCCAAGAGTGCTGAAGCCAATTCGCGTGGCTTGGTTTTGCAATTGGATGTTGGTGATTGCCATGCGACAAGATCGACGTCGCCTCTCCGTTTTGCGAAGGGATTGAGCGTTGAATGGTGGCTCGACCGTACCATCAAAGTCTTGGCGGTGACATCTGAGGGGCGAGGGCCGCGTGCGTAACCTTTCAAGTATTTTCATTCCCAACATCAAGTTGAACCGAGACATGGGCGTGATTCGCATGTCTCGAAAGTCCATATCTAGATCAGTAATCTCATATCATCAAAATCCTTCGCGAGGACTTAAAATTGCCTGATCTCAGCACGTCATTCCAACATCTTGTCCTTCAACCTCCGTTTTACCCTGAAGCTCATGTAGCGGTAACCTTCCTAAAGCGGTTAAACAGGTTACAGCTTCGGGAATATCTATCTCTACTATTCCCGGCCAAGCTAAACGAATTTTCACTGCCGCTGGTTGAGATCAATGGAAGAAAGATAGTGGCAATCTATTAATTCAGTGTTGAACATGCAATGCACGATGCTACCTTGCTCAAGAAACTGCATATCGCCTGTCATGTCCCCGGTCTCCACTGAATTAACATTAACATTTTAAACATCAGACGCACGCGTCAACCTCGTAAAACGGATCTCGTTACCTCACAGATTCACCACTCAGCTTCCCCTTTTGGCACTTGTCCAAATAAGCTTGCAAACAAGGTTCTTTTTCCTTTCGCGGGGGAACTCTATTTATTATGTAAGAGTTGATCCGTCAAATACCCAACTGTTTCTATACTAACCTTCCTCTCGTCTGCTTCGCGCGTTTAACAACTGCCAAGAAAAGACCTACACGCGCGTGGCGTCGGAACTTTTGACGCGCCCCACGGCCTTTTGGAACCTGCCAAGATAACCTCTCCCCCCTGTAGTTTACAGTCCCCGGGCAGAAGTTCCCAGTGCAGAGGGCCCTTTGCTTAGCGCCTCGGGCTCCCTTTGTTTCTCCACTTGCGTTTTCCCCAATGGAGTTTTCTCCAAATTTCTCAAGTAATGAAAACGTTTTCCCCCAGATTTCTTTTTGGGGTTTGGCATGTTGCGAGATACAGTTGAGATCTCGTGCTTGACAACTTGTTAATATCTCGTAATTGAGATGTGAAATGCGGGTTAACGTCTGTAGAGATCAGGTCAATGCAGAGCCGCATGTCGTCGTTTGACAGGCTGGCCAAGACGGGTACGATAGGCCATTTTCTCGGCGCCGAGGGTTAAATTCTCCGCTGAATCGCACGCAATGCCACTTGGCGTTCGGAGTTCGGATTTAACCATCATGATGCATTTCTTGGCTGTCATCTTGGCGCTATTGGTCGCGAGTGCTACTGAATAGGCAGGTCTGTTGCAACTTTTAGACATGTCTTATGATTAAGTCTGAAATCCTCATTACACATGTCAGCATCGTGTCCCCATCCAGGAACTGCTCAACCCCTGGTCCACCTCTGTCCCAAACGGTGAATGACCCGCCGAAGCCCTGTCAAAGAGCCTGCAACGGTCGGCCGCGATTTGCTCGGACTGAGCGCGTGATAAGCGGGCTCTAGAATGGGAGATCGACGACGTATGCCTTATCGCGGATGTCAGGTTGCATTTCCTAGCCCTACCGCATGGTCTGGTTCTGGCCATCACCGAGCTTTCCTCTTCTCGATCTGGTTTTGAAGATCTGGATTAGCCTATTGCAGCTTGCCACTTATCTGAGGCATGCGATCGGTGCATGGTGATGGGTTTTATGGGTGCGTCTGGACTTGCATGGGGAAGGATCCTGCGAGCACGGAATTCCGAGGCTTTATCACGGACTACACGATGTCTGACCGTAGGAGGTGACTGCTGGTGGTCGTGTTGCTCTTGGTAAAGAAAAAAAAGCCAGAGCGCTGGTTATAGTTGTGTATGTCTCTGATATCGTACGTCTTTCATACTTTGCTTGCCTTGTCGTTGCTGATAGGTTACCGTTGGACAATCTGAGCAAGCCCATCGGTTGCCATGTCGTTAAGCCTTGTCGATGCAACGGCTGGGATAAGGTTGCTGGCTGGTGAAGGCGTTCTGACTGGTGCGTCTAAGCCCTGCAACTTACAGATACACATAGTCTTTATCCCCACGTGATAACAGGCGGATTGCCAACTCTGGACGATTTCCCCGGAAAGACTAACTGTTCTAAAATTAGGACATGCACTTCACGGTCTTCGGCCGAGATAGTGAAATAGCTTACCGAATGAATCTCAATGACGGGCCCGGGAATAACTTTCGCCTTGATAACCAATTAATGCCGGACCCAGGACATAACATTATCAAGGGACTCTAATGCCAATGAACAGAGCAAGCACCGAGACAGTTTCCGTCAAGGAGTTGTGTCTCTGATATACGTCATACTAAAAGTTGTATTATATCATCGAGTTATAGATGGCTTTATCAAGAGCTGATTCAATCCGACGAACACATACTGCTTGCCTACGACCTGGCGCCATGCTAAGCTTTGAGTGGCTAGGTTCAACGCTGCGGCAGTACTGAGAGCTCAAAGCAAGGCCTACGGCATACAATCATGTTCTGTATCAACCACTATATGCATAGAACTACTTGCCGTATCCGAAAACAAGTGTTTGCCTACTAGCGATACGAAGAAGCTCGTGATATCGCAACAGAGCCTCTTACGCCAGTACATCAAAAGACCTGAGGATGAAACGATACCCCCTTAGCTCGAGATATCATCAATCTTAGAGACCGATTTCATCTGCGCTTTCTCATAGTCGCCTTCTCACCACGCTCTTGCCCAATAAAGCTATTCAGATCGATGGCATGGCTACAGCTGTTTGTCCGATAACTTTATCCATGACGAGTATCATGCTAAAAGTCGAGACATGTTTTCCCGGCAAATCCAAAAACTGCGCAGGGGAGAACAAGGCGATGTAGGAGGGTCGTCCGTAAAACCTGCAAGAGGGGCGCCAGCATGGAGCACACTGAGATATCGGCGGCGATTGAGAAATATACCAGCAATGGAGCCAGCCCCATGCGGTCTTTTGCGAACTTCGACGGAATAATAGCCCTTTCCAAATGCCGGAGAACAAGTGACGTCGCAGGCTCGAGGTATAGAAACTGAACAGTAGGTGGCGAGAAGAACCCGACTTCAACATCTTCGCGCCATCGTCATATAGGACATCATTTATATATCTCCCTCAAGAATGCACATCTCAAATCAATTAAACTCACGATCAAATTCCGCGTCCGGTACCCACTGTTGAAGCTCTAGCGCGGATCAACAGCGGGCGTAGAGCGGAGCATCTCATCCAAGGTTTCTATTGTCGCCAACGCCACATTCTCCTCGACCCGACAATAAAGGAATGTACACCGTTTTCGTCACACTCGAGAACGAAGATCAATTGAAACGACATCATAGGGATGCATATCTCACTGGAAAATGGAGCTGCAGATTGTAGTGTCGTCTCGATGTCGTCGAAGGAGCTTCAACGCCTGGAGCTAAGCTTCACTGAAGATATCCAGATCTCAGATCAGATCAGATCATCTCGACAAGCGCCCGCACTGCACCCCATAAAGCTATTGTCAAATGCTTATTCCAATTCCTCCACGAAATAGCGCGATATGAGCAAACTCGCTGACGTCCACCCAATCGCATCCACCATGCACCAAGCCACGTCCACGAAAAGTCGGTTAACGCCGTACGAGCTGTTTGCCCATAAGCATCGCCTGTGCCGAATCCGAATATCAGGATTGCTACCCGATCTCCTGGGACTTCCTGGAATGCTGAGTATCTGCATCAATAGCATTGGCATTTCGCCATCTCGAGTCCAGAACAGCCGCTTTGGGAATGAACCCGTTCGCTGTGTTTGTATTTATTCTGCGTGGCTTGGAAGGAAATCTGTTGGTTCTGCCTTTTCTGTTCATCGCGAAAATCATCTCAGTGGTTACTTTTTTCTCCCCTCTCCTTCGCTGACTGGGACTATATTGAACTGTCAGGTTTATAAGTTACAGCGCAGAGATACTCATCATGGCGATCAAAGGGGAAGGGCCTTGGGTCATTGGGGCGATGTGGTCTTTGACTGTTGTTGCGCTTGTCTTTGTCGTGCTGAGGGCGTATACGAGGATCTTTGTCGTCAAGTCTTTCGGTATCGACGACCATGTCTACAACATAGCCTGGGTACGCTGCGACACGAACCGACCTGAAATCCGCTGACGTGCTGTAGGTATTCCTCCTCCTCGATACCGTCTTCACCACCGTCGCAGTCGACTACGGCGTCGGCCAGGATATGGACTATGTTATCCAGAACAACCCCTCCGACCTAGCCCCAGCGCTCATCTTCGAAGCCGTCAGCCAAAGCTTCGCGATAGTAGGAATGAGTCTAGCGAAATGGTCACTTGGTTTGTTTCTGCTGCGCCTTGTGAAGCAGCAATGGCACAAGGTGGCTATTTGGATATCCATGGCGAGTCTGATGTGCGCTTCTATCACTGTGTGCTTTGTGTACTGGCTGCAGTGTACGCCGCCGAATTATCTCTGGGATAGGACTATCCCTGGTGGGCGGTGTACGGTGGACACGTCGCCTGCGTCTATGGTGCTCTGCAGTGAGTTCTTCATGTGAGCGTGCTGAGGGTATAGCTAACGGGAGTAGTTCTTTGTGTTGTGGTTGACTTTTTCCTTGCTGGCTTCCCTTGGTTGTTTATCTGGGGATTGCAGATGAGGATGAAAGAGAAGATTGTCATTCTCAGCAGTCTCAGTCTAGGCGTCATGTATGGAACAGCCCTCATCATCCTTAATTCATGTTTGACTAACTATATTCCAGTGCCGGAGCATTCGGCATCAAGAGAACCCTCGAAGTACCAAAACTCAAGAGTCCCAACCATACCAGTACGTCTTCGTCGATGTATACAGATCATTACTAACATCCGTCAGAGGACCCAGTCGGCCTAATCGTCTGGTCCGCCGCCGAAATGACGGTAACAATGATCTGCATCGGCATTCCCGTCTGCAGACCTCTGTACAAGAAATATTTCAGCAAATGGAGTTCTCGCAACACCAGCAAGTATCAGCAGAACTCTGGCGCATCATTTCCTTTGCAGACCATTGGTGGAAGTATAAAGTATCCAGCTCAGGTGCAAAAGAAGGATAACACGTCTGAAGCCTCTGTGCAAGAGTATGAGCGAAGGGGTGTCGGCAGTTCTTATGGCAAGAATAAGGTGTTTGCGAAAGGGGCGGAGAGATATGGTGAGAATCAGAGTGAGGAGGAGATTTTGGGGCCAGACTTTCGGAGGAGTCAACGGGAGGACGTTGAGACGCGATATTATTAATATCTAGAGGTCTGTTACATACACGGCAACGGAACAAAAAAGCAAGGCGTAATGAGATTAAAATAATCGTAGTACATAATTGATACACGAATTGATGCAGAGTTGAGGGAAAATACGGCAAAAAAGAAACTCCGGTACAGGGAATCGAACCCTGGGCTCCGCGGTACTGATCCCTCAGAATATGAGAGCGCGAAATGTTAG
>JAAQRH010000419.1:0-17101 GCA_013186785.1 Fusarium pseudonygamai
AGCGTTGGCGTTATGAGAGGAATCCTAATGTTCAAGAGACAAGGGATCAATAAAAAAAACCTGGGGAGTTAGCGGCATATATAATGAAGATGTATGAATAGTTTGCATTTTAGAGTTTTGCATTGCGATATCCATTTACTACTATTCTTGGTTCATCAATGCCTCTTTTCGTGAAGTCTGAACCTCGTCGCATTGAAGGATCGTGAGATGTCACCATATTCACTAAGCACATTGAACGGGATGGAGAGAAGTGATATGATATAGCTTTCTGTACGGCTTTGTGAGCTGTGAAAGCATCAAGTTACTGTCAAATTAGTAAGACAACGTCAAGACCCCGAGACTTGAGTTCATCAAAGATCAAACGCTCCATTACACAACTTCTCATGTACCCCCACCAATTTCTGGTGCTCGACAGAAGAATCTGTGCAGCACGGTAAAAGTGACACAGCAGCAAGAGTATCCTCGAGTCTCCATCGGCAATCCAACGGGCAATCGGACCAGAACAAAGAGCCGGAACCCCAAAGAAGAGCTCCTCGATGTCGTTCCTGATAGAACCAATCAGGTCATGACACATTGGGTCAACTGCCAATGATACACAGCACAGGAGGGGGGATATTCGGTGGATAAGCGTTTCGAAGACTGAGCGGTCGGTTTGGGAGGAGAGAACCATGGAAGCAGCGGGGTGAGTAGGAGACGTGAACTTGTCTGTAACATCAGTGATGACCTCTTTAAGATGAATGAGTGACTGGTTATGTGTATCCTCCTCACACGATTCTTCTGCTGGAGGAGACTTGGGTGAAGGATGCGGTATCTTGTTCTCCATCCCGAGAAGAAGTCGCCAAGCGCACGATGTCGGCTCATCACTTGGAGCAGGACAACTTTCCCCTTGATACCGAGGATCATCCCAGATCCCCATCAATAAACTAACAAAACGCTCTGGGTCATGGCCCCAGGACACAAGAGCCTGCTCTATATGATACCTCGGAGAGTGCCTTGCGACATCGGCGAAGATGCTTCCCTGGTCGATAAAGATGGGCATCGAACGAAACCACAGCTCAATGATCCCAGGCGTGAGGAAGAACAACTGGTCTTTCGAGAGGTCTAGTTTATTCTGGCCGTGGAGAAAGTCGAGGTCGAACCATGATATGTAATTGACGAGGAGGGCTGTTCCCATGAGTGCCTCGCAGTTCTGCTTATTGAGCGGACGGGATAGGTTCTTGCGAAACAATTGGACTGTTTTGGTCATCAGATGCTCTGAAGCATCTTTGTATCTAGTATCGTGGGGGCACAGTGAAGAAAGGTGCGTTGCTGAAGTACAGAGGATGGCCGACATGACAAAGTCTTCCTACTGTATGTTAGTAAGTCTACAACGAACAGGGGACGCAAGCGTACATGGAAGGCTTGCTGCATGACAGTCGGCCAGATCTGCGGAAATGCAAGGGTCGGTCGTGTTTCTTTATCCCAGTGATGAAACAACTCCAGATGCATGAGATTGATCCACGGAACCGGGTCAATCGCCTTAGCCACGACGGGAATAGCAACAGAGATATGACGCGGCTGAAAACACTGCTCATTCCGCTGTAAACAATTCGTACACGGCACCCTCTCATCACACTACGCACTGTCAATCCAAGCCTCACATCACCAAGGATAGTCATAGTCGTACCTTGACCTTGCGCCGCTTACAAGCATCGCAGCCCTTCCGACTCTTCCGATGGGGTCGCTTCTTCCTTGGCTGATCCAGCGCTCCCAGCGTCTGCACTGAGGGGGACTGGCCGCCCGTTCCTGGAACGAGGATGGTATTGGAAAAGCGCGGGGATGACATTGTGCGATATGTTTTGGGAGAACGAGGGAGATGTGAGAAGAGTGGTTTTGAAGCTTCTCATTAGGTGGAGGGAGCCGGAGTGGGGTGTCGTTTTCCTGATGCGGAATGCGAAGATGGCTAGACTTGTTTGGGGATGCGAGATAGCGATCGGGGAATTGGCGTGTTAGTGCATTTCGCAGAGTAAGACTCGGGGTGATATATGGAGGTATTACTATGACTCTTGCAACGATGGCTACATCTCTCTTTCTCTCTTTCTCTCTCTATTAAAGACCCTTCCCCGTTACTATTCAAGATGTTCTTACCAAACTCCATTTCCCGTTACCTACCATAACCCAACAACTTCTTCCGCAATGTCTTCAGTCCCACCAGGAGGTCTGATCCTCATCACAGGCGCCAACGGGTACATAGCAAGTGTCACTGTGCAAGTATTACTTCAACGCGGTTATCGTGTCCGTGGCACCGTTCGTTCCATTACCGCCAATGCCTTGATGAAGACATTCTTCGGATCGAATTTCGAGCTCGTGGAGGTTCCTGACATCTCGATACCTGGTGCCTTCGACGAGGGACTTAAAGGTGTAGATGGCGTGGCCCATATGGCTATGAACATGGACATGGACCCGCAGAACCAAGGAGTAATAGACGATACCATTAGCTCGAATCTTTACCTTCTTGAATATGCGGTAAAAGTCCCCAGCGTCAAGAGTGTTGTTATCACCTCGTCCTTAGCAGCATGTGCTCTTCCCACGACCGGCGAGCCGTACAAGATCGATGCAACGACATGGAACACTGATGCAATTGACAAGACATCAGAGCCGTGGGATGGTCAAGGGAACCCGATATGGCATGGGATTGTCCTGTATGGAGCTGCCAAAGCACGTAGCGAACAAGCCGCGTTTGCGTGGGTGCGCGAGCATAAACCGTCTTTCTCATTCAACACGGTTGTCCCCAATGTCAACTTCGGTATCGCCATATCGCCCGAGAACATGAGCTACCGCAGCTCAGCCGCCGTCCTCGACGCTGTGGTGAAAGGATATCCCGATGCGCCGTCTAGTCTACCATCGCAGTGGTACGTCGATGTCGAGGACACGGCACTGCTGCATCTAGCTGCCCTGACACTTGATGAGGTTAACAACGAGCGACTTCTTGCTTTTGGTGGGAGGTATTGTTGGACTGTAATTCTCGAGATTCTTCATCGACGGTTTCCGGGCAAGGTTCTGCTAGAGAATGTAAAAGAGTCAGCGGTGAATGCAGGAGAGGTTGATAACAAGAGGAGTGCTGATGTTTTGAGGAAGATGGGGAAACTAGAAGGGTTTACGGGCTTGGAGGAAACTCTTGTCAAGGCTGTCAAGACGATTCTTGAGAACAAGGGGAAGAACGTGCCCAAGACACGGATTGATCTATACTATGACTCGTTAGCAAAAGCATAGGTCAACGAGATATCAAGGCGAGTAAGAAATAGATGTTTGCTTGTTACATCTCAACTCTCCAACTTGGTTGCGGTGATCGAGAAAGGGCTACAAAGCGACTCAAGACAATATAACATGCCCCTCGAAAGGGGGCGCTCAACAAGCACAGATAACAAAAGTTTCGGTGCGACAAGTCACCAACTACGAGGAGGGAGAGTATGCTACGATTCGGAACCCCTTAGACAACTCCTTCAGCTTAGGGTAAGTGTCGTATTATCGGAGATGGGTTCGAGCTCGCCCGGCTCACATGGCAAGAAAGGAATATGCTTCCTCGATGCAAAAGTTCCAATGAGAAGACAACTATCGCTATTCAAGGACTCATGGTAATGTCCTGGAAACTTGATCATCAGGAAGGCCAATGTTCACTGGACCATCCTCGCTCCCGACACAATACATCTACGGATTCTCCCAACGTTGATACCTCCGACTCAAATTTCCTTGTGATTCACTGCGGGTCAGCAACGTACAATGCCATCCGATCGGTAGGCAAGCTCGATATCCCGACAATCTTGCATCAGTTAGCACTTTTGACACTGATGCGCGACCTCCATTGTCCCGAACCGCAATCTCGTCATCCAACCTGACGATCTCGATGTCAAACATGCCGTGACGCCGTCGGCCTTTCATGTCCAGAAGCTTCAACAGTCAGTCACTCATGACAGTGAATAACATTGTTGACAGCAAGTGGAGAAGTCCGTATCCGTATTTCCCCAGACTTGTCCTGTCTTGTCGTCCACGCATTCTATCTACCCCGCACGTTTTCTCAGTCGGCAGCTGTAGTGCGGAGCCGACTCATGAACCCTGCCGACCACGCTGATCTGCACCAGCCTTGCCCTATCGAGCTAGTCCCTGAGTTCACGGAGTCGGCTCCGACTTTACTTCGAATTTCTTGCTCCAAGGGATATTCTTTGAGCTAGAAACCTTAATGTGTAGATCAATAACAAAACCAACAGGCAGAATACTGACCTAGAGACGCTGAAAGATGCCAATGATATAGATGGGAATGAGTGTGAGATGTAGGAAGAAGACGACGAGGAGGGCAATTTTGTATCACAGCATCCCTGCCCATACCACGTAGCATTTCACACGGCATATGCACTGCACTGAAACAAAACTAACTCCTCCTCTTCCATACCGCCATGTGGTTTCCTCCCAGCGTTAACTCAAGCCCAAGCCTCTGCGTAAACCACAAACTTTCCCCGTGGGGTTGCATCTTCTCCCACGGGGATCAAATCCGGCGCGTCTAGAATCAGATCTCTACCCAATACCACCAGCCAGGCAGGGACCAGCACCGCAGCCGATCATGCAGTTCGCTACGGTAGGCATAGCGCACCCTGACACACCCCGGTGCCGAAACTGTTGAGCTTCACACAAGTCCCCTCGTCTAGACTTGATTCAGAACGTGGCTTTTCCGTGGCTTCCGTGACAGAGCCTCCTGTCGAAGCTTGACACGGGAACCGACTGCCGGCAAGTACTTTTTACTAAGTAATGTACATGTCTTATGTCCGGGAACGTGAATCATAGCAGGTACACATCTTCATCTCAGGTACATGATCCCCGGGGCAAGGGAGCTTCGCCCTAATCTCCAACCCCAGCTTCCCCAGATTACCATCGTGGAGACAATCCTCTGGAGTACATATTCTGGGTCGTGCCATCTTCTCTCTTCCTCTCTTCACTCCACTGTTTTTACCCACACATTTTCTCCAGTATTTACCACCGATCAACATGTCTACCTCACCTATCAAGACGTACACCACCGAGCAGGGCGCTGATCACCTGGAGAGGGCCCATACTACGGGGAGTATCTCGATGTCTCCTGAGATGTTTGAGCAGCTGTACTTGGCGCCTCACAGCCGAGTGAAGGGAGATTTGCGGCAGAAGCTGGGTAATCCGACGCCATTGGGTAAGACGCGGTTATATCTATGTTTTTTGTTTTACTGACGCGATGATTAGCGCTGGGAGGATTCTTGCTGTGCACGACTCCTGCGTCCATGGCATTGCTTGGATGGCGAGGTTCAGGAGGCTTTGGAGCGGGTGCAAACGTGTAAGTATCACTGCAATTCTTCCAGCATTGTTGATCTAACCACTTCATAGCGGCGCTTACTTTTGGTTCGGCGGTCTTCTTATGCTTCTCGGCAGCATTGGCGAATGGGTACAGTCCCCTCACTCGAGCGAATCCTACAAACCAGCCTTCTAACGAGCACTAGATTCTAGGAAACACATTCCCCTCGGTCCTGTTCGGTCTCTTCGGCGCTTTCTGGTTCACCTTCGGTTCAACCATTGTCCCAGACTATAACGCTTACGGTCTCTACTCCAAAACTGGCGTTGTTGCGGACGGTCTGAAGGAGGGCGAGTTCTACGCGACATTCTCGTTCTTCCTCATCTCAATGGGTATACTCTGCGCCGTCTTCGCCATCGCTAGTATCCGCACGAATGTAGTGTTATTTACTATTCTTGTTATCCTGGTTCCTTGCTGTAAGCTCTCCAACACTCCAACTACGTGTGTTTATCGCTGACAGTTTCTCACTACAGTCGGCTGCCTATCCGCCTCATTCTTCGCTGCTGCGACTGGTGAGACTGCTAAATCGCTCACATATCAACACGCTGGTGCTGCGATCCTTTTCGTGGTATCGCTGCTGGGCTGGTACATCTTCTTGAGCCATATTCTCCTGTCGGTCGACTTCCCTTATACTCTCCCTCTTGGTGATCTCTCTTCCAGAATCCCTGGTGCCACCAAGGTCAAGAAGGATAACCACTCGGAAGAGGAGAAGGTCTAGATGTTTGCTGGTATGCAGGTAGCATAGTGACCTCACGGTGCCTCTTTGACTGGATAGAGTTTGTTTATAGGATGCTGAATCCTGAGCGATGATGGAGAGGACAAATTATGGCAGAGGTATTAGCATTAGTTTAACGCGTATAAAACACAACTGCCCGAATACACCAGGTAGTAAATAGTGGCCAAGGATAAAGCTTCCTTCTCATTTAATTGATACCGTAAATGCTCGATAAGGTTTACCTGATGTTACATAACAGTCGCACCATTCGAGCCAGTGTAGTAATGCAAGTCAAACCTCGAGGATCAGAATTGAGTTCAATACTACGATTCTCCTCTTGTTGAAAAGAAAGATAGTTGCACCGTATAGTCACATTGATCCTCAAATGCCGTCCACGGACAAACGGTATGAGTTCCGACAGTTTGTTTGCGTGATCCACCCCCATCCCATTCCCCGCAAGGACTGGGGTGCATCCAGTCCACTAAACCTCCCAACTAACCAATAACACTCACACCAATTGCAGAGGCTTCCACTAACGAACTCGTTGACTCGTAAACGGGCTAGCGCCGTGCGGGGAAAGAGGGCAGGTCGGTGGAACGGCCCTGAATATCTATGGACCAGTTTCTCTCCTCTTGTTTCTTTCCTCTATTCTTTTCTCCACTGACTCTCTTCTCGCACTATCGCTACCCAAGCTGTTGGAACTCTAGCCTTGCTGGACCCTCTTTTATTACCCTGGTTGGAAACGTCTGTTCTCTGGTGCAGCATGTCGGAGCCGAAAGTTCGGAGGCAAAATCACTCTTGCGAGCATTGCAGGAAGAGTAAGAAGGCGTGCGATGGGTATATTCGCAATGAGAAGCCGGCAGTTTCGCCTGATGCAATGTCGCCCACTTCTGGGTCGCAAATCTGTAAGTTCTAGCCATGCATGCTACCCACCAGTCATTGACCATGTCGCCTTCTTAGATGGAGGATCGGAACCTGGACTCAAGTCCTGCTCGTACTGTATCAGAACCAAGAAAGTATGCAGTCTGAATCCACAGTGGGGAAAGACTCGATCAAGGTCTCGAGTTAGTGAGACCGGGTCAAGCATTACCAGCACGTCCGATAGTTCTCAGAGTAAGAGGAAGCGTAATGAGTCTCCCGCTACGACTACTACCCCTTCGATCAACGCAAAGTATTGCGACATCACTGCAGCAAATATGCTGCAGATGATTCAGGACTCTACAACAGGGCAAGGTCTATCCTGGAGCAACCCATTCACCAACACATCTATTCCTTCCTTTCTCTCCATGGACCCAACCCTCGACGCTCAAAGCCTTGCAATGAGCTTCTCTAGCCCAGAGAGTGCTTCGCAGGCAGTAGCGCAGGAGGCTATTGATGAATCGCTGCCTGAACTCACAAAGCAAACTTCACATGCAGCAACCGACGCCCTTGACAACGCGACATCTTATTCAGGCTCACAAGACTTTGACATCAATAATCTTTGGGACTTGGACTTCTCGGACATCAACTCTGCACCCCTAGACACGCTCTCATCAGCGGAATCTCCGGCATATGGACAAAAAGCTGTTCAGGTGAAGCGCAGAGCCCGTTTGCCTTCGAATGACTCGTCTGGATATCCCAACTTCTCACCATCGCCATTTACCAGTGACTCTCTAATCATGCAGACCTCAAATCGATATATGATCACTGAAAGTCTCCTTCAGATATATCATGACGTTCTTGAGAATAACCTTGCTTGCTGGCTAGCTGAAGAGAACTGCCCTTACAAGTTGCAAGTGGTCGCTCGCACCAGTCCAGCACCAGATCCCAAACTAGGTGCAACTCCTGGACCTTCCCGAAAGAATCCGAATCTTCCGCAAGAATGGGGCGCTGCCTGGTCGAATAGGATGTACCGTCGCGTCGTGGAGTTAGATCGAGCTGCTCAGGCAGCGAGGTTGATCAACCTTACGCGTTCTGAGAGCCAAGCAGCATCTCGAGTGTTAGATCTTGTCATCATGGCGTTCACAACACAATGGGCTCAGGGAAACCGTCGACAAGAAAGGTTCTCCATGGGGGCGAGCGACTTTGCAACTGAAGCAGATGACCTGGCAGATGCTCTGAATCAAGAGTTTGAGGAAAGCTTACAGCAATCAGTATGGGAGCAAGCAAAGAGGGCACTTCAAGACGTTGTTGATGTCGAGTCTTATCGCGTCATATACGCTGAACTCATCTTTGGTCTGACGCAGAAGCCTTGGGCCAGTGATGAGTACCAGCAAAAGTCCTTTGGATCCAAAAAAGGAAAAAGTGGAAAAGGTATCAAAGAGAACGCGATGCCAGAGATTATCGAGATTATGTCGCAAGAAGGGCCCCATATCTATCTGGAGCGGGCAACGAGGAAAATTCACGCGCTCAAGTTCCGGTTTGAAGCTAGTGAATCTGGTTTCACGGAGACTAGCAAGAAATATGCTCCTCGAAGATTGACAGAGGAGAACAGGCGGACCATCGGATTACTCTACTGGCTCGCCGTCATGTTTGATACAGTCTCTTCATCAATGAATGAACGACCGGTTGCACTAGCTGATGAAGACTGTCAACATGAAGATGCAGAGCAATTACTCGCAGACAGTATGAAGGCAGCACAAAAAAGCCGAAGAGGAAGTCAACGATGGGAAATGGAACTCTTCATCCAAGATGATGCAGCCAAACCAACAGTTGGCACGCGGTGGCCATGCTCATATGACGATGCGATGCAAATGGTTGCTAAGTCAGCGCCCGTCAAGATCCTGATCTATCGACACTTGTCATATCTTCAGAATGCTTTGCGAAAACGAGAGTGTCCCCAAGCCATTGAGGAGATCATCCAACAAACTACCCTCCTATACCGGTACTGGAACATGACGCACGGTGCCTTCTTCAGAGATCTCATCAGGCATTATGATACAGTTCCCCCACGGATAAGAAGCTGGTTCTTCTGCATCGCAGTCCCATGGCATCTCGGCGCCCTAATGCTCGCAGACGTCCTCGAATTCATCGACAAGAACAACTACGGCCTAGACCAAGCCCGCCAAAAGCGACTTAGCGGCAACGTCGCAGCAAGAATCCGCAAAGCCAGCGCAATTGAACTCGCCGACCTGGCACAAGTAACTACACCCCGCCTATTCCAGGAAGCTGGCATAAATGCTGCCCAACTCCCAGATTATCACTTCGCCGTTAGTGAGGGACCGTTATTAACGGAGCCTTGGACTGTTATTCTTATTAGGGGATTTACGAAAGCGTGTTTGTTTCATTTAGATATGGCGGATGATTTTCAGCAGCATGAGGGGGATTTGCTGGGGCATGACGATAGTGAAGATTTTCAGGATAGTTTGAGGAGGGCGGAGTATTGTATTAGGGCGCTTTGGTGTCTGGGGAAGAAATCGGAGATGTCGAGGAATATTACTAAGGTGCTGGTTGGGGCCTTGCAGGAGCTGCAGATATAACTGCCCAGATATAACCTTTAAGGGAATTGATATGAATTTTCCATGCCCTTTTAATAACCCGTTATCACATGCTTAAACCCAGAATTGCTAGCGCGGGTCTGTAGAGCTTCGAGCTTTTAGAGCAAGTACTGGAATAGAAGCGACATGTCATGTTCGGACGCAGCTAAGTGATGCGTTGGACCAGTTATAATTGAGGCCAAGCCAGGCTCATGTAAGGTAACCCACCTACATTTGAAGTGATTGGTTACAATATCTCAGAAGATGCATGAGCTGAAGGCCGGGCTATCCCACAGGCGCTTAGAGTGCCCCCATATAAGGAGAAAAAGCTCGCTTCGAACCTGTATTGCAATTCGGTAGGTGAGTCAGATCATCTTTTCAAGGCTGCTTGGAAATCACTCCGAGTGTCCTACCTTACCTCTGGCCGTTCAGGCTCACAGGCTTGTACGGTGACGAAGTTGAGGACCATCGGTGTCACACACATTCCAACCGATCACTGAACAAAAGAGCAGACCCCGGATATTAGGCTTCAGACGAGAGAAAATACCTAAACAATGGATATACCTGATTGGAACGATGATGCTGCCGTTGGAAGTGACCTGAATCCGAATCAGAGCCCAGAAGTCATCAAGGGATACATAATCGAGACCAACAGCCGCAGAGTCAGTGATGATAATCCTGGCCCTCTAGTTGTGGAAATGGGAGATGCTGGATATGGGAGCCTTTGGGATAATTGGTGCGACGAAGCCAGAAACCGACAGCATGTTGTGCGTTCGCCATTCATTATCAATTAATAGGCACTAATTAATCTAGGGCATTCCTGCCGGGCCTGATAATCGAGATAGTCCTATGCGCAGGAGGATAAGAGGGAAAATTGTGTAAGTAAAGACAGGTTTATGTGGTAGCCTGGTTGCTTTCTATGCAGTTCATGTCAGCTAACATTACGCTCAGTTACTGTACATCCAATACGTTCCGGAAGGGAACTCAATACTTCTCTAAACCCCTTCTTGACTTTGCTTTAGACTCCGAGGAACCCTTCGGTATTGCTGCTTCGTTGGATGGGTGGTACCCAGAACCGATCCTTTCGACAGACTTTGGAAGCAAGTGCGGCATGCCATCCGACCATGATTCACAAGATATTATGCATTGGCAAATCCGCTATTTTAACCCAACGCTCGAAAGCAAACATCTTGGTATAACCCACCGGACTAGCAAGAGACAAACTGTGACAGTTCAAAAAGGATCAAAAAAGACCTGCCTACAAGAAAAAAGAGTCAGAATAACCTTCCGAAGGTTGAAAGAGACACCGGAAATGTTCAGTATATTTGCCTTTACAGATGAAGACACACGCCCAAATACATACAAGCCCGATGCGGGATTTGACTTTGAGAAGCTATGGGACACTAATGAATACGGGATTGTCGCTAGTCGTGTACCCCCGATTGCGCACTATCTTTACGAAATCTATAGGGTTTTTAAACTATGTATGGACGCCTGGGGCAAGACACTCGATATTATAGATGAGCTTGTCTATATTAAGGTGAGTCGGATGATGCCCCCTGCTACCGAAATGCAAAAGCCATACTGATACCCTTGACAGCTAGGAGATTTGGACGATGTGAAAAGAGTGGAAGAACTTATGTTTGATAGTTCTTTTACCCGCTCCAAGGACTATTTTGTTGCCCTTCAAATACTCAGGATCATTGACGAGTGGTTAGATGAGGCTCACTCAACTTTCCAAGACATGTCTAAATGCCCAATGATTGAAGAATCGAGGGAATATTTCAATAAAGCGATGCGATCTGTGGAAGTCCATGCCAACGCTGTTCACTCTCGGGTTCGGGATAAAAAAGAGGAGATTAACAGTCTTCGGGATGGTGTAGGTTCACATCAAGCGATACAGTTGAACTACCAGCTGATCCCGTTTACATAGTTATTCAACGCCACATCCCTTCGAGAATCAACCAAGGCTATGGCGCTAAACCAGGCAATCTATGTCTTTACCGTGGTGACGGTTCTTTTCACTCCAGTTAGCTTCTTAGCGGTAAGCGACATCTCCCCCTGGCCCAAGTATAACAGCTAACAAAGAAGACTTTCTGGGCCTTGCCGTTCCTGAACAACCCGGCTGAGGGCACTGATATCGTTCCAGTGCCTGCAGCCTTTCGTAACAGCTTCATTATCATGCCTATCCTCACTTATGCCCTGGTGATCGGTGTTGCATGGCTTGTCGGACAACGGAACAGCGTTGATGCACTATCAAATAAGTTGAGAGGAGTCATGGAGGTCACGGGAAAGCTGCTAAGATCCACATGGAACTTGTTGCTAAAGAAGCCAAACGAAAGTAACGGGAGACCTCCTTACCCTTAATAAGATTGTGGTAGGAATCCAACCATCGCTGGGGTGAGAAATAGCATTCGGTCTCAAATAATGTATCGTTGAATCTCTTATTGTCCTTCACCTATCAACTTTTGTAGCCTGTGAAGTCGTACAACACTCTACCTAAATAACGAAAAGCCGCGCTCCTCATGATCAAACTCCCCCGTGACCTCAGCGATGTTGAACTGAGAAACCTGAAATGTGGATGAGAGCGACAGTAGACTCATAGGCTTATTGTCCGACATAATGTTCGAGACTTTGTCTGGAATTCGTAGGACACTGAGATGAGGGAAACTCCCAGTACTGCTCGACTGGTGTTGATCTTTGAGCTTTTTGTATGCTTCATTGAGAGCTCGCTCCTGACCATCCTTCTCGCCGATCGCGTACACCAAGGCTCCTTTGATTTGCTGCGCCAGTTGGATGTTTGGCTGGAGCTGGCTGTGATCAACAGTCTTTGTGTTTTTGGCCTCAACAATGTAGGTAGTTCCGTCTTCATCGTAGACCATGTCCAGCTCTCGGTACTTATTACCCTGTAAGGGAACAGTGATCATTTGCGAGCTTCCATTCAGACCCTCTCGTTTTTCTGCATCAGTGAGAGGTCTCGAGATCTGGTTGCCATGCATGATCTTATAATCTTGGACGAGCTTATATGCCGTGAATATCTCATGGTACAAGCCTCTGTCAAGCTTGCCGCCCGCGCGAGATGAAAGCCCAGCGTTGAAGATGTCAATCATGGCATTAATACGAGCCCGCGGATCCTCTTCAGTTGGAGGAACGCTGGGATAGACGATGGCTGAATTATGGCTCGACATTCTGATGAAAAGATGATGAGAGGATTTAACCGGAGGCTGAAATGAGGGGCTTTTACTGCTCTTTATGTATATTCCTGCAGAAAGTTGTATGCATGTAAGACCAATCATATCAGTCTTACACTTTGAAGGTGCATATTGCTGCCTGATCATACCAAGAGATGTCTACATGAAGAGATAAATGTGCTACTTGTAATTCAGGTTACAACAAGGAGCTCATAGTCACCAAATAGAACGTCTTTGTAATAAGACTTTTTATTTAGGTCAATGGCGAATACCCATGAAGCAGGTCTTATAGATAATACTGATACTGACAGGCTGCTGCTTTTGAATTATAAATAATTAAAATCTGGTATAATCCACAGCCCAGTATCTGCGCTAAAGTCAAATGCCTCAAGTCCGGTACTTGGTCTAATAGAGTTCTCAGTCATTTCCCTATGGCTAGATTCGCCCTGAAGATGTGTTAAAAGACCACTCTGGGGACCATGCCCATTACTCTGCTCCACCGCTCTATGTGAGACTTGTGAGGGAGCTGATTGCTGGTACGAATCTTTTTCCGATAGGGATTCGTGACATGCGGCGAGATAACGCATCTTGATCGCTTCCCAGCCCGCGAGCGCATCACCATACCAGTTCCGCAGATGCTCCGATGAACCCATTTCCAGGGAGAGGTCCTTCACTCGAAGTGAGATAGCATCGATGTATATATCGAGCTTTATAATAGAGCGCGCCGATTCGATGGTCCATCCTTGGGTCTGTATTGATAAAGATATTGAAGCTGTAAGGAGAATGGAGTAACTCAAGAGAGCCCAATGGGTAGACGGTAGGCTAGGGATGATTTCCGGAGGAATAGCTAGGAATGTGTCAAAATAGCCCTTTGTGCTTGTGAGCGCGTCCATAAGAATGCGGATACGAGCCATGGAGAAGTCGGTACTTCGCGTCATCCCTGACAGGCACAACTCCCGGACGAACGCTTCTAGAAGCCAAGGCCAAATTCGCTGGCATGCTGACAGCTGGTTAGCCAGACTATCACTGCCGAGTACATTTTCAATATTATACTAACGATCTTGGGTAAGCGAAGATGGAAAGCGGAGTCGCCAGTCATGCATTTTGACGGCGAACGCATTGAGGTAGACCTGTATCTGCTGCTCACCCATGAACTGAGTCTGCTGGATATCGGTGTAGTTGAAGAAGGTATATGCCTTCTCGGCCTCGCGAGCAACCTCGAGATGGAAGACAAGGTCTAGATCTGACGCAGTTTCTTTAGCGGTAGCGAGAGACTGGGCGCATGTGTATAGATAATCGTTGTAGATCAGCGGACTTGACTTGCGAGTCATTATAGAATACCTTTGTATATAGGTCAGCAGGTTGAGCTCGGCAAGATTCGTCTACTAACCAGGTAGTCATTTGATAACAGCCTAAGTAAGCCCGCCTAGCATCGGAATCCCAAAGTTCCGTATCAACGGCCGACAAACCCTTTGGTCTTTCATTAAATGTCTCGACGTTCAACTGCTGGTGTTTGTTCTTTACAGGCCGCTGAGTAATACCAAACTCAACCGCCATTGATGCTGCAATGGACGCGAGACGGTAGGCTTGTTGGGTTTTCGGTGTCGTGTGCAAGTGGATCCTAATGAGAAAGCACACTTCAGTAAGCAGATGCAGAGTGATTCACAAGGAGTGTTTGCTGACCAGTTGAGGTACACCATTAATCCCCTCAATAGGTCCATATCTCGGTCACCTTCTATGACCAGCCTAGTACCAAGTGCCTTGAGAAATACTTGATTGAGATGATCCTGCTTGTCTCGCATCTTCCACGAAGATGTTACGAGGATAGCTAACAGGAGCATTGGGCTTGTTTGTGTAACGGCGAGTGCCGTTACACCCTCCGGTATAATCACGTAGGGGAACTTGGCAGCAAAGGTATCACGATAGTCAGCAACCAAAAGGTCCGCCTGCTGTACGGTGATGATATCGTAGATCATGGTGTCAGTAGATTGCTCAAAATTTGGAGAAAAAGTCCCCAAGGATGGGGGGTTCTCCGAATCAGCGAGGACAGACGCAAGTGAGCTTCGATCGTTATCAGGGAGTAAAGACATAACCCTCCCAACTTCCCGCTCTAGTCGCTCAAGTCTGGACTCGTACACTGAGGAGAATTGTCAGAAAAAACCGTATTGGTCACGGGGGAGAGTAGACGAGGTCTTCTAACATTTCTTCCTGCGCCGCCGAGGACGTGATTCAGGGATTACACATTCCAGTTTTCTCTCTACGCATCTTTGTGAATATGACGATCAGCACTAGAAGTGAACCATGTGTTATGGAGCAAATCGTCGCAGTGTCGTCACACTTACCTTTGACAAGTCCATGGCGGGCCATTGCTCATTAGGCATCGAAGCTTCTTCGCTTTACAGCTTGCGCATGCACGTGTTGAATGTGGAACCTGCGGTTCCCCGGACATTTCCATATCAAAGAGAATTATTGGACGCGTATGGCCCTCAGTTTCGGCAGTAATTCTTCTTGGCACAGGAGTTCTCTGACGACGAGAAATGATTGACTCTTCGGTTGAGAGAGAAATCAAGGGTAGCTTCGGCTTGATCGCGTTTCGGAGCTTCCGAGTGCAAATGGTAGGTCCGTCGATCCACATTTGATAGAAAGAATCGACACTTTGATACGCCAGTCGGTCTTGTAGCGCCGGAGCGTCGGAGGTTATGCAACAGCCGACGCGAATTGACACCCGAGGTCTCAGGAATTCCCTTTGCATTCCTTACTCAACAAATTGGCCTGCAACTAAGCAAACAATAGAGTCCAGAGTCCAAAGGGCTCTCGACTGTCTTATCTATTATGTCTAGCTAATAAAGGATTCTACATTCTATGTGCTGAGTTATGTGTTCCTTTCCAGTCAATGGGATTCTGTGGCTGGGCCTTACGGGCGAGTGGTAAGCCCGCTAATAGTAGTCTAGTCCATTTCTTGAGCCCTGGCTTGTTTTCGAGGCCATGTCTATGAACTAGCCTGCCCTTGAACAAGTATGCGATTTATCGCAGACTACTCCCCCGAATATGCGTATTTCGAGTGCTTGCGAATGGCGGCACCGTATTTATAAAAAACGATGGGAATGAAGCAGCAAGCTAAAGCAAGGAAGCCAAGTAAAGAAGATGCCCACCTCGGATTGAGATTGTGATACCTGTTCGCGCAGTTAGTATCTGGTAGGAAGATGACTCTTCATGGCGTCCATAGACATACATCTGCGTCGTGAAAAGAACAGTCGATCCACCCCAAATCGAACGAACAAGCGTCTTGGCCGCGAGCGCTGAAGCTGCTGTGTTCTGATACGCATCTACAATATAGTTGTTGAATGAATTGTAGAGAAAGACGAATCCGATGCCGATTGGAAGACCGGCGAGGCATGGCCCGACCCATGCTAGGTCATCGTAAGAGGTCCATGCAAACTAGAAGGGAGCGTCAGCGCGACTTGAAGCAGAAGAGGGACATGTATAAAGACAAGCATCCCATTCATCAGTCAGTAGGGTGAGAGAGGGTACAAACTTACGATGAAGACACCAATTGGGATTAACCAGCAACCCCAGATCATAGGAATCAAGCGGAGCTCAGGCGGTGGATGACCGGTGTGCTGAGACCGAAGTCTGTTGTAGTGTGCGTTGACAAAGGGTGCGCCGATGAGGCCGACGACGATGCCTCCAGAGATGGGGATAAACATGAGCCCTGCGATTCCAGGCGAGTAGCCTTTGCCCTCCTCAAAGACGATCGGATACCTGGAGTCTATCAGCATGCTGGAATGGGAAGCCCAAAAGTGACAGACATACGCCACGAAAAACATGTAAAGAAGACCATACAGTATAGCTGCATACATGGCGAACAGCGTGACAATCGGCTCCGTCACCAGCAGCCTGAGAGGGCGGGCAAGATAGATCTGTGCAATTTTCCCAAACGTGTGCTGAGCGAGTTCGTGCTCCGCAACGCAACCATCGTCCCCAGTCTGCTTCCGAAGCTTCTTGGCTCTCTTTTCAAGAATAACAGGGGCATATGTTTCGGGGACAAGGACGACCATACACACAAAAAGGAAACCGCAGAGAATAAGTTGCAGCCAATACAGCCAGCGCCATCCTTTGTTCTCGAACACGAAGCCGCCAATCATCGGACCTAGAAAGAAATGGATTAGCTCGAACAGGAACCGTGAGCGCTGTGCTCCTTCATACCCATGATCGGTCCCAGGAAAGGGGCAGCACTGAACGCTGTCATTGGAACACCGCGCTCTTCGGGCCGCCACATGTCTGCGAGACTACCGCCAATCTGGCAAGACGATGAATTAGAGATGTTAATCGGGACGCAGATTTTGGACAGGACTCACATTTGCAACGGGCACACTCATAGCGATGCCAT
>JAAQRH010000420.1:0-32371 GCA_013186785.1 Fusarium pseudonygamai
ATAGAAACGGTGGGATGACGAAGCAATCGATGAGTGGTTGATACGCCGAGGGAAACCAGAACCGGCCGGCGGCAGACGATGAAAATAATCCAGAAGCCAGATAATAGATGAAAATAAGTCGTGACGGACAAAAAAGTGCAACAAGCAAGCAGACGCTAGACGAAGGAACCGATCTAAAACGAGAGAGGGGGATGACAAGAGATGGAAATCGTTGTCAGCTCTCAGCCGCGAATGGTTGCAGTTGTAGTAGTTTTGATATAAAAAAAACTGCAAGCACGGGCTTTGTCGTGGATGGAGAGCGAGTCGAGTCGAGTCGAGGCCAGGCCAGACGGGACAGGGAACTTGAAGCCGGGCGAGGAGGAAGAGGCGGCGTGCGGAGGATGTGGAGGTGGAGGAGGGAAAAGAGGGAGAGAGAAAAGGGAAAGGAAGGGAAGGGAAGTGTAATGTAAATCTACAGCAAGTAACCTAGAGGATGGGGGATGGATAACCTAGAGGTAGTTCGGTTGGTGGTGGTGATGACTTCTGTCCTGTCCCTGTAAGGTAAGTAAGGTAAGGATGAATGAATGGTATGGCTGGGCTGTCCAGTCCAAGAAGAAGATTTGCTAAGGCACTGTAAATCGGATCGCCAGAATCCATCTGCTGGGTCAGGTCCTGGTAGCATGGGTCTCCCCAGTCGATGAGGCCCAGCCCCAAGTCCCAGAGACAGGCAGCTCATACGCCGCCTATGAGGTGTCGTGGAGGGAGCTACTGGATTGTTTCTGATGAGCTGATGGGCTTTTCAAGAGCCGAAGTACCACACAGGCTGCTCTGTGGTGTACGGTGACATTGGATGTCGGACCAGTGTCTTCTTCAGATACCCCACCACCAGCTTAGTACCTGTCCTAACTTTAGGGTAGGCCTCCATAGTGTATCTGTAGGTAAGGTAGTCCAGGTTCGATTACGGAGTAGGTACTTTCAGGAAAAAAACATTTCAGAGGAGACGAGCCCAGGGCTTCCGTGTGGATCCTAACAACTATCGTCTATCCAACACGATCAGCTTGATTCAAATCATCATAGCATCAACATCGGGAACAGAGACATCTTATGAGCAGTTTAAGATTCGATGGGACTTGGACCCACAGAGCCTGCTTTCATTCCTACCTACTACCTTAGTAGGTACTCCTAAACTTCAACCCAAGTTACTGGGCAACACACCACTCGTCCCGCTTTATGTACCTTAACCTGCAACCAACTGGAGGCTCAACTCAACACATTAGGTACCCGGCTCACGACTCACGACACGGTCTTGCTGGAGCACCGCAGGATACCATAGCGTTGGACGAACAACCATCACCTGATGGAAGTCTGTATTTGGTCTCTGCGTCGCCTTTAGGGTGCCAAATCTGCTCTGACTCTCTTGCGAAGGTAAAAATGCAGCTATGAGCCACGCTGTCTCAAGAGAAGGCTTCCCCATTATTCCTGTGACGAGGTAGGTACCTTGCCAGACACACACAGTAAGGTAAGGCAAGGTAAGGCACTACCTTAGCACAGAGGAGGTGCTGTAGCTTGGTGTTGTTTGGTTGCCCCACGCCAGCTCCTAAGATGAGGCGGTCGGTCCAGCTGCACAGTTAGTTGCCAGCCAAGCTTCTCATTCTCACATTCAAGACGTCGGACCAGACCAATCAGCATGCTACCGTTGTCCGTTTCAATTGTTGTGCGTAGTGTGTACGAATCGGGCAGTTATGCAATAATAACAGACCCTGATCGATTGTATGCCGAGATCGCAATAGTGGTTTACTAAAAGCTCATCACATGTCTCACTTCCAGCTCCCCGAAGCTTCAAGCTTATCTCCCTATTTTATTATTGCAGTTCCACGCTTATGAGGTGGTCTCTTGGTACCGGGTATATGTAACACCAAGGTACATCATGATGTTATCAATCAATCAGCTCAGACATGCAGAGAGTAGATCCTTCACATTTACAACATTTACGATTTTTCGATTATGTTCTTTTTGCAATACCTGATGAAAATACCGAATCGGGGTCAAAAGACTAGTGGTTGACTGTATATCTAAAACACGACAGCCCTATCTTACCTTAGTACTAAGACTGGTAAGTTTTTGGAAGAGTCTACTCACCGAGGTAGTGCCCAAGTTTCGTATTTCAAGGTTCATTTTGGCCCTTGATACTTTGTTATATTTGACATCTTGTTATAACAAAGGAAAGAAAACCTCCAAATCAAGTGGAAACTTAAATGTCCCCTAAATTGCGTCAGGCATAATGTCAAATACCTCCTTGTGACTAGGAAACGTCGTAGAAAACAGTTCTTTACCCTCAAGCTGTGAGTCCGATGTCGAAAGCCCGAGAAAATCCAAAATGAAGAATAAGAGAGCGAAGAGTCATCTCAAAACGGATCAGAAGACGACGAACAGGGAAAAGAACCAGAACTAAGTTAGAACCATATTAGCCGGGAGATCAACCTGGCGATCATAGACCCGAGTTGATATCAATTAACCATACACCCCTTGTTGCGTTTCACTAATATCCTGCCTGGTAGCACCAAGTAACCATCAAGAAAGTATTCTCACAAAGAATCATGCAGCCGCATAAGGTCACCTGAAGTAACCAAAACAGCAAGCCTGGATAAAGAAAGTGTATTATGGTCATACTGGAAAGCAGAGAGAGGCAACACAGACTAACTCTAAAGCATAACTGGTTTAACCACTCAAGAGAAACCTGAGAAGCAATTCTCAGATTCTACATAGAGTATGTGTTGGTATATACTGCAGTGACAAGCCTTCCGCGAGCTGTACCCATGCACCATCTCGCCGTTTGAATCAACAGCAGGAAAGGCCACTAGTTGATCTTGCAAGTTCCAACGCAACGTTTGAGGGCATATCGACATTTGATGGCAACCGAAGAGAGGTGTCGGCCAGCCATGAGATGGCCAAGGCTAAGAGTTGAACCATTTTTAGGCGAAGCGGGATGAGGTTAATACTTGATGGTGTCTTGCATTGGTCTTCTCAAAGGACTTCATACCTCACTGTGACCTCCAAGATAAAGAAGGCTCTGGAAGCACGGGGTAATTACTAACCTATATACCACCAAAAGGGTGGGAATATTGTCCCACCCTCAAGAAAGACAAAGATTCATACTGACCCTGCGATCATTTTTGCTATACTTGGGCTATTATGTGAAATATAGTAAAATGACCCGCAATTGGGCAAACAAGCAATATCTATATGACCAGGAAGGATGCCAATTAGCAAGAACAACTCCGTGGCGATTGTGTATCATGTGTCCACTGAAACTCATTCTTCTGCCTCTTATCTTCAACCACCGTGGGGTTACATTCGCTCTCGTTGTTGGTCGGATAATTAATGCAGGGAAGCCATCCTCATCCTATATACAGCCACACGGCGAAGAAAGAACGTGGCCTGAATACAAATCAGTTCTATTTCATTGCCTTACCTTAGACCTACTGATAGCCCGAGAATATATACAAATATCCACCACATGAGGCATGTGATCCTTTCCAACCCACAAGTTCCCCCAGTGTTCACCTCAGTCCAGTCTGGCCCAAACTACCTTGGGAAGCCAAGCATAACGTAAGAAACCCTGCCATTCAACTGTATGTACTGTACCCCACGATTTCAACTAGGTATGCTCTTCAGTCTTCACGAACCAATCACAGCATAACGTCGACTGACGCCATCCCCCCTCTATCTTAGCCTCAATCCGGGGTGAAGGGAAGCTCTCCTGTGATGTTCTCTTTTTTTAGAAGATAGAGCCGCCGCAATGGGAATTGGGTCACAATGGGAAACTCTCGCTTCTCACTCTCCCTACACATAACGGTGATGTAGTACTTTTAACGTCAGCTGTCTGAATCTGGCCTAAGCTGGTGGAAAACGGCGGCATAAGGTAAGGGTAGTTAGTACCTTAGATAGTTACCTGAGGTAGGTTGCTTTGAGCTCCGTGACCTCGGCCGTTTAAATTCACTATCAATGCTTCAGTGGGGAATGGATCCATAAGGTACTACCTGGAAAGGCGGGGGAACTTGCTCTGCTCTATCATGATATTGGGGTTTGAAGCTGACGGTATAACCTCTATAAAGGCTCATTCCTGGTGTTACATAACGTAGACCGATAGGTATAGATACGGTACAGCTCCCGACTTATCTCACAACTTCCTGAGACCAATTGATATCAGATACTAGAAAAGATCCAACCTTATCATGAACAGCTTCCCCTCTTTTCAACAACCACTGGGTTTATCTCCAGTGGATCCCACTGCAACGTTGGTAGGAGTTAAAGGCAGGGCAAGAAAACGTAAGACGTTTATCCTGATGACAGAAAGACTTGTGTAATTCTAGCATAGCTCGGTGAACGTTTAGTACGCCTTGGATTAGATATTTTTGACATCTTGGGGTCATCGCCAGAGGTTTTCTTGCTCCTTCTAATGTTAGGCGGGGGAGTGACAGAGCCTAGAGCCGAGTTCACAGCGGGGTTCCGGCCTGTGCTACCTTAGCC
The DNA here is from genome assembly GCA_013186785.1 of Fusarium pseudonygamai. NCBI lineage: Eukaryota > Fungi > Ascomycota > Sordariomycetes > Hypocreales > Nectriaceae > Fusarium > Fusarium pseudonygamai. The sequence goes on from JAAQRH010000420.1 coordinate 4,510, forward strand.
AAGCCCCAAGCGAAGGCGCCAAAAGAGCTCCCTTGTCGAGTTGTCACTCGTTACCCAAAGCCCGTTTTGTCTCCAACAGCGGATCGTCTGCTCATGACCCTCCACACTCACTCTCTCAACAAATATCTATCCATTCCTCTCGCGCCCAGCTCCCTTTGCGCCGAATATCCTCGCCTTTCATAGGTAGTCGGTCGATCTCTCCCGGAAACTGCCAGCTTTGGCCCTCGCCATTATCATCATGGCCAACCTCCCATCGCAACATCCCACCCTCTCTCTCCATCTCTCCGACGTCACCCTCACCCCGCTCATCACCTCGGCCTCGTCGCAATCGCACCTCGAATCCCTCACAGCTCTCACTTCAAGCGCCCTCTCCTCCCAGACCGCCGCTCAGCGACTCGGCCTCGGTCGCCCCCAACGTCTCATGGTTGAGTACCCTGATCGTGGGCCTGTCGTAATACACTCATATCTTGATCCTCGCGACGCTGTCGATACAGCTACCAACAACGCTGCTGCGACCGCCTCTAGCCGCCCGGGTTCAGCGCCCGGGTCAAGCCACGGCCCCGACTCTAGAGCACCTCGTTCTGGACCTGCGCCGTCCCATGACGACCCGCGATCCGAGGATGCGGCCCCGTTGCTCGTTGGTGTGGTCGTCGCAGGGTCCGCAGATGAAGCGAGAGAAGCTCGCCGCGCATCAACAAGGCTAGAGCGTGTGGGAAGAGAATTTCAAAGGGAGTGGGCTGCTGAGAGCAGTCAAGAGCGTGCAAACGACGAGGGTCCAGAGTGATCAGGCTGCAGAAATACCCACCAGCTGGGGTGCTTGTCGTTCATATGACATGATGAATTACATTTACGAAGCGATATAATGCGATGCGATGCGATACCACGAACCAAAGTGAGGGAACGACATAAAAGTGCTTAGCGAGGACGAGACAAAAGTTTTGGCGCCTTGGATTGTCATCTCGTTCTCTGATGATGCAATCGAGTTTCGATGACATGTGTGGTGAGACGGGAGAAAAGTCGAGAGTATGGGTTTACGGAGAATACCCTCACGCAAAGAAAACAGTCTTCGAGGAAGATGGTATTGGGACGAAGGCACACGCAAGCGCATGACTTGACATTTGGGGTGATGATTTCAAGCCAGCAAAAGCTGCCTTGACTACATAGATGATTAATCCCGTGGCAGACAGATACCAACCACACAGCATATCACAGCGCGAAATGGCTCACTCGAGTCAAGTTATTGGTTCCAAAAGATTCAGTTCCATCTTGTAGTACGTGTCTAAGTTGCTATAAATCCACAAAACCTTGCTCCCGAGTCCATCGTCGTCACTTGCATAATCATTCTGTCCGGGCTGGTATCCTCCCGGTTTTTTTTATTCTTATCCTTCGTTTCTTTTTGGTTGTTATTATCTTTGATCTAGATGATCTGCTGGAAAGCACGGTTGATGGGAGATCGGATGTTGGGGACGTCCTTCCAGAAATCGATCGTGGCGACGGCGCGCTTGGCAATGCCCTCAGGGGTGAATTCGAACTTCTACAATGGGGGTTAGTCACATATTTTATCATGTGTAAACAATCGTCGATCAAACTTGCCTTGTAGACATCCTTGTAGGCACCAGAAGCGCCGAATCGGTTGATACCAAACTGCTCGTGAGTGTAACGCTCCCAGCCCATGGTGCTCATGACTTCAATGGACAGAGAAGGAATGCCGTCGGGAAGGACGGACAAGCGGTACTCCTTGTCCTGGAGATCGAAAGCCTCGAAGCAGGGCATGGAGACGATACGGGCCTTGATGCCCTTGTTATCCTGGAGATACTTGGCAGCATCGACAGCAATGGAAACCTCGGAGCCGGTGGCAACCAGGGTGATGTCGGCACCCTCGACCTCACGCAGGACATAACCACCCTTAGCGGCCTTCTCGATAGTAGAACCCTCGAGTTGAGGAAGGTTCTGTCGGGACAGGGCAATGATGCTAGGAGAGTGCTTGGCGGTCAAGCAGACGTAGTAAGCACCGCTGGTCTCGTTACCGTCGGCAGGTCGCCAGACGAGGCAGTTGGGGAGAGCGCGGAAGTGAGCGAGAGTCTCAATAGGCTGGTGAGTAGGACCATCCTCACCAAGACCAATAGAGTCGTGGGTGGCAACCCAGATGGTGCGAACACGAGAGAGAGCGGACAGACGGACGGAACCGGCAGCGTATGAGACGAAGTTCAAGAAAGTACCGGAGTAGGGCAGGATGGTGCCGTAGGCAGCGAGACCGTTGAGAATGGCACCCATACCGTGCTCACGGACACCGTAGCGGACATATCGGCCAGAGTAGTCACCGAGACCAGTGGACTTGGGCTGGAAGTCGACAGCCTCCTTCCATCGAGTCAGGTTGGAGCCAGTCAAATCGGCAGAACCACCGAAGAGCTCGGGAATGACGCTTTCGACCTTGCTAAGGACGGTCTCGGAGAGCTTTCGCGAGGCAATGGCAGGGTCAGAGGGGGTGTAGACGGGCAGGCTCTTCTCCCAGCCCTCAGGAAGCTCGCCAGACATGCGGCGGACGAGGTCGGCGTGCTCCTTGGGGTACTGCTCCTTGTACTTGGCAAAGAGCTGGTTCCACTCCTGCTCACGAGCGGCACCTTCAGAAGATCGCTTGCCGTAGAAGTCATAGACCTCCTGGGGAACGGCGAAGCTCTCGTCAGGGTTGAAACCCCACTTCTCCTTGAGCTGCTTGATGTCGTCGGCCTTGAGGGGAGAGCCATGGACACCGTGGGTGCCCTGGTTCTTGGAACCGAAACCAATGGTGGTTCGGAGCTGAATGAGGGTAGGCTTGTCAGTGACGGATTGAGCTTCCTTGATGGCAGCCTCGATGCCGGCAAGATCGTGGTCACCGTCCTCGACCTTGACGACGTGCCAGCCGTAGGCCTCGTATCGCTTGGGGACATCCTCAGTGAAGGCCACAGCTGTGTCACCGTCAATGGTGATCTTGTTGTCGTCCCAGATGGCAATGAGGTTGCCAAGCTGGAGGTGACCAGCCAGAGAGGAGGCCTCGCTGGAGACACCCTCCATCAAGCAGCCATCGCCGAGGAAAGTGTAAGTGTAGTTGTTGACAAGAGGGAAACCGTCCTTGTTGAAGACAGCTCCGGTGTGAGCCTGGGCAATGGCCAGACCAACAGCGTTGGAGATACCCTGGCCGAGGGGGCCAGTGGTGACCTCAACACCAGGAGTGTCGTGAGCCTCGGGGTGACCGGGAGTGCGGCTGTCAACGGACTGCGGAATGTGTGAGCAAGCAAAGGTCAGAGCTAGAGAGTGAGCTACATACTCGGAAAGCCTTCAAGTCATCGATGCTGAGATCGTAGCCGAAAAGGTGGAGGAGAGCATACTGAAGCATGCAGCCGTGTCCGTTGCTGAGGCGCAAAAGAGTCAGTCATGGGCACATTAGTGACGTGTAAAACAAGACAAAACTTACGAGAGGACGAAGCGGTCACGGTTCAACCAGTCGGGGTTCTTGGGGTTGAAGTTGAGGAACTTGTTGAACAGGACGTGGGCAACGGGGGCCATTCCCCTGTGACGACAATGTCAGTGTGTTGTTCTCATCGCTCAGTTCATCGGAGGGTGGTGAAACTCACATGGGAGCACCAGGGTGTCCCGAGTTGCTGTGAGCAGTCGCATCGGCCTGTTGACAGCTCGTTAGTACTCAGTTGTTCCGGGGGGTCCATAGTGAGAGTATCGAGAAGCTGGCAGTTCAATGGAACACAGTAAATCCAAGGGCGACTGCTATGAGGCCAAGTAGTAGAGCTCTCTTGAGAATACTGTCCTCATCACATTGTTGCGCGTCTCGTGTCTCATCTCTCATAGGAAAATGGCGGGGCAGCCGTGGCGGGGTAAAAAGCCAATTCAGCTGCGCAGAGCTCAAGAGAAACGACAACAAAGCGAACCAAAGCAAAGTAAAGTAAAAGGAGGGAAGCTTACCGCGAGGACACGGATGGTGTTGATGGCCTTCTGATCAATCTCGCCGTAACCCATTTTGAATATGTATATGAGTATTTGGTTGTATGGAGGAGAAGAAAGGAAGAGGAAAGGAGGAAAAAAGGAAGAAGAAGGAGAGGGTGAGGTAGAATGACGGAAAGATAAACGGAGCCAGCACCTTGCCTTGCCTCGCCTTGCCATCCATGCCTTACCTCACGTCTGACGTCTGTCTACCTACGATGCTCCCGTCTTCGCTCTACAGTACTAGCACCTACCTACCTTACCTTACAGTACCTTTACAGTGGAGGGTGGAGGGTGGAGGGTGGAGAGGTCCCGTCGTGTCATGAATTGTTTAGCGGTCTCCATTTTTCTCTGCCAGCCTTGAGAAAATTCGACCGGGCGATGTCCCGCGAAGGTGTTGCTACATGATACGAAATGAGGTATAGTACACGAGGTAACCTAACTACGGATTGATGTTTCCTAGGATATTATTATACGATGCTACCGATAGAATTCAATATTAGAGTTCAAGGTATTCAGCTCTCGCCGAGAAGAATAGTGATGACTACATAGGAAGTCTCACTCATTCCTCTCATGATTGATGTCTAATGCCCGCCTTGGGCGGCCGGAGCTCTACCCAAGACGTCAAAAGTTTCATTGCCTGTTGCATAGGTACTTGGTAGATGTACTTTGTTGAAATCAGCCTCCCCAAAACAGGCAAACCGCCATCTTCACCTTGAGAATCATGACCCAAACTCAGATTCAAGCTCACCAGATACAGAGCGTCCGCTCCCTCCGCTCCCTCCGCCGTCGCCGCCGAAACGAGGTCAGTGTGGCCGGCGACACGCCGAGTGGAGTACCCGGTGGGGGACAGTTTTGGGCTGCAGGGGAGGATAAGCCAGTGACGCCAGGGCGCCCAGGGTGCTCAGGGTGCCCCTCCCCGCTGTAACTGCAGCTTGCACCTCCCATCTCGTGAGAGCTGTTGACACGGGCTGAGGGCTTGTTGGCTTGATAATGAATACTAATGCGAATCAATTAGACTTAGTCACGGCCCTGGCTTGCCCAAAGCCCATTCATAAGCACCAGATCTACTACGTGCTCCGGATAGACCCAATAATTAGGTTGACTCTCAGCAGTCTTGTTGGTCTTGGAGGTCCTCACTTGTGGACCCTACATTTCATCAGCATGAACCCCATGGCTTCCAATGGATGGATTGGAATTTGGATCTCCATAGTTAACAGCGGCACTTGGACTTTAAAAGTGGCCATTGGGACAAATTGGACTACTGTGACGTCGATTTGGCCACTTCGTCATTGTCAGAAAGATTCTTCTGTTGGCATCTTCTTGGCCATGATATCAAATTTTCATGTCAGCCACAGTGAGATGGTTGTAAGTAATGGAGGTCAGGATCAGGTAAGGAGAGGTAATAAACACCAGATATTGGCGCCGCTGACTAGCCAAATGATTCCACGCCATATATTTCCCTCAATCCAAAACCGCAATAGCTCCCGTGTTTCGTCCTTGAGTCTGATCAAATTAACCGGCCTGGATCGAAATAGGCAAAAAGTATCCAGACGGGCGGACAATCTAGAAACTCGAGAGACTCAATTGAATTGGTACGCCTAAAAGACACCCCCACGAGGGGTTCTAGAGGGGCAACTCCGATCGCTCCCAGGTGTTGAGTCGTTTCGGATACCATGCCGTACAACTTAGTTTAACAGGTGCGCTTATTAATGAGAGGATCAAAGGTCGGATCAAAGTCAAAAGTCACGATGTGCTTTATCCGCAAATGATTTGGTTGAGCGAGCTAACCTTAGTGACATATCCGACTCGGGTTGTTTTGGGGGTAAACATTTAATTGATGGGGAGCGATAGTCGGAGAGAAAACAACCAAGCTGTTCTCTCATCTTCCGAAAGGTGTGGTAGAGGTAGCACCCTTGAAACCAATGAGGAAAGGGATGAACTATGTTGATGTTTATTATCAATGATGCCGTAACTGCTGATGAATGATATGATGTTTCTATGTAAGAGCTCTAGGCCCCGAGTGAAAACTCTCCGTAGGGGCCGGCCACCATGACCAACTCTCTGTGATAGACAGAATGTGATATGATAATATTCACGAGATTGATTGCTAACACGACAATGAATGCATTAACTATCCAGCTCCATACTCCGAATGGTTAACCGCCATATCCATCCATCCTCGTCCCTCAAGGGAAGAAATGGACATATACAGAAGGTAGTGTCTTATTATTATGTACTACCAGTAGGTAGTAACCTAGGGCGGCCATAATTCCAAAGTGGGGGTTTTCGACCTCATCGGTAAAATATGTCCGATCTTTTTCTCCCACTATCAATCAATCAATCAATCCAACCGCCAACAGACGGACGATATCTACGATATTGGTATTACCCCCCAGATCAATACAGCCAATGAGCTAGCACCAGGTGCAAGTGAAGAGAAATGGTCAAGAAAACGGGCCCCTCCAAGAAAACTGCTCCTTCAAAGCAAAATTCGAGTTCAAAGCAGAGCTCCAAGAAATCGTCTGCCCCGCTAGAAACTTCTTCACCAGCTCTACAAAGTGAAGAGCAGCAGCAGCGTCTTCTTAACATCTTCTCAAGTGCTTTCAACAATGTTCTGACTTCAGCTGATTTCTCAAAGCTGCTTCAGGAGATAAAGCAAGCCTTGTTTAATCGAGAATTCGCTGCCGCTTTCGGGAGAGAAGACTACCTTGAAGCCTATGCTGCTCGATGGAGCCCCACGCGAGCATTATGCTATGCTGCCGTGTTTCTCAGTATCAAGAAGCACCTTGGCGGGATTTTGATTTCCAAGGAAGAGACGAAGGATGACACAAGTATCACCAGGGAGCGCTCAGTATCACATAAAGAGATCACTGGATCAACACAGCATGATGCAAATGACAAGCCTGACGGGGCTGGACTAGAGACCTTTCAGGATCTCAAAGCTGACAGTACCTCTTCTCGGCGCAGTGCCACTCTTCGAATGTTGTCTGTAGGCGGCTGTGCAGCTGAGCATGTTGCCTTTGCCTCTTACCTCCAGACGACTGCTACAGACGGCCATCTAACTCTTCTCGATTCGGGCCCATGGACAGCGGTCATTTCTCTTCTCGAATCCAGTACCATCAATCCTCCGCCTATTTCAAAATATGCATCCACAGCACGCCAGGCGGCCAATCGCCCACTGCTGGAAAAGAATCAACTTTCACTGGACGTGGTCCAGCGAGATGTCCTGGATCTTGACATGGACTCCCTTTCAGCGCAATGTGCCAATGGCAGAGTACCCATCATCTTGACTCTGCTCTTTACACTCAATGAGCTGTACACAACAGCAGGTATCGGCAAGACGACCAAGTTTCTTAAGAATCTTGGGCAGGTCCTGGCATCCGATAGCTTGGTCCTCGTTGTGGACAGCCCAGGAAGCTATTCCGAGGCAGCTTTGGGTAAAGAGAAGAAGAGATACCCTATGCAATGGCTTCTCGACCACACCCTCATAGAAACCGAAACGGCTGGATACTTCTGGGAAAAGCTACAGTCGGATGACTCCATCTGGTTTCGTCTCCCAGAAGGCTTGTCTTATCCAATCCCGCTCGAGAACATGCGCTACCAGATGCACTTGTACCGCTTGCAAAAGCCATGATTTGAGGAAAACAACAGCTGGAGAATTATCGTGAATCTATGGTTTGCATTATTTATAACGTATTATAGGGGGATAGATCGCTTATGATGTTTCTTTGATGGCGGGATCTATCAAGCCCACACCATCTTCTTGAGTGAGTGTCCTAGCTGTTCTAACAGCCCTGTGTTCTTCTTGGCCTCCTCTAGAGAAATGATGGGGCCGGTCTCGATAAGCCTCTTCCTCTCTTCGCCCGGATGCTCCTCCTGTCTCTCCAGCGCCAGTCGCTCAATGTCACCGCAAATGGTGGAAACCTGCTGAGTCTCTGTCTGCTTAGGACCATCATCGCCCACAATAGCGACAGAGGAATCCGCATTTGTCGCCTTGAAGACTAGGCGGCGAACGCTCGGTGACGAAGCAGACGACGATTTGCTGGTAAGCAAGTTGGCTAGGCTGGCGGGAATGCTGGCATCCTTTTGTTCGGTAGCATTCTCCTTACCTGTCATCTCGCCGCGACTTGAAAAGGTTCGCGTGTTGGTCCTGCGAATGTCACTCTTGCCAGGGCTATATGTCACCACAAAGCCGGCGTTCCTAATCTCGTCGATGTGAGAAAGGGAGATGGTGGATGTAATATAAGTGCCGTACTTGATGCCTGTGATGCTATCGAGCTCGACACGCTCAAAGGAGGATACCTTGTCAGACTTCCAGTCAAAACGGCATGAATAGAGAGCTGTATCTGTCAACAACAGAACAACCTCTTCGAGTGGCCAGGACTTGATAGCATCAGGTGTAGTAGGACTCAAGAGAACCCAGCCGCCGTGGAACTCTTCCTTCTCATCGGCTATAACTCGCTTCTGGCATAATTCGACGGCCAGTTCTCTCATCTTGAGGACGGATACCGCTGGATCCTTCGTCATCATGTCACTCTCAAACTCTTCGAAGATTTTGGCTGTTACGTTGCCGAGGAGGAAATCAATGGCTGCTTGGCTGAAGTAGTCGTTGACCATGCTGACTTGGTTAGCAAGAAGCTGAGCCGTCAAGAAGGGGGGATTGGAATACATACCCACTATAGTATCTAGCAAGACCGAGACCCAAATCGTTCAGCGCACCACGATAATCTCTCTTCCGCGTTCTTGTGTAGTCGCCCTTCATCGCTGCCGTCGATGCGTACTGTTTTGACACAGCGTCACCATTGTCCGCCCAGAGGGTGTTGAACCAAGCAGTCACTTGATCAGACTGCGCACTCATGTCAAACCCTTCCTCCTTGAGTTGAACTTCCAGCATATGCTTTGCGAATGAACTCTGGCAGACGTTGGTTCGGTCAAGGCAGTCCATACAGTTGGTTCGGAAAACACCTTGCTGTCGAGCCAATTGCTTCCCGTCCGCTTGAACAGTGCTTCCAAAGCCCTCGATCTTGTCCCTCAACTGATCCAACAGCATGCTGACATTCTCAAACTTCATGCCCCTACAAGCAGCATGGAAATCAAACCATTCGAAAGGTATCTTTTGATCTTCGCTGGCATTCTTGTTGATTTCTTCCACGGCTGTCTCATATGCAGAACCGATGATGGACTCGACCCCATGTTTTTCGACGAGATTGATTATCTGCAAGTGGCCATAATTCCTGGAAAGACTTTCGAAATGACTGCGGCACGCAGCTTGATTGGCCTCCTCAGAGTGTTGCCGAATAGGAGTAGGTTTGAAAGCATATGGCGATTGTGTGAAGAACAGGGGAATACTTCCCCTGACCTGCAGAAAGGAGTATATCTTTGAAGATGGGTCCCACGTTGGTGTGGAAAGAAGCTGTTCGGTTTCAACCATGTTCGCAACAAAACCATCCTGATCAATGCCACGACGCAGATACCGCAAGCCAGCTCGTTTTGTGGACCGGCGCGATATCACAGTGATTAGATACTTGCTTTCTGAAGAACGAAGGTCTATGGATGCCCTGGAACTCAGCATTTGAGGAGAAGCTGGCAGCTCTTTCGAAGATGAAAGATTGGTGAGTTCAACGGAATCCTTGCCGGTATCATCGCTCTGGGGAGGATGACTATCGACGATGAAGGTCTTCTGTCCAACGAATCCTTGAATCAACGGCAATGCTAGAGAATCTTGTCCGCTTGATAGGAAAGGTTTCATGAGATTCCGGTTCCAAAAGAAGACCTCATCTGCCAGGCTGTGGAGAGGGCGCTCGCTGTCCGGGGGTATTGATCCGTCACTGAGAGAGCGAGTGAGGTCGACGTCGTAAGAGAAGTAGAAACTCCGCGATGAACCAAAGAGAACATGGGCGGTTCGCAAAAGCTTTGGCAATAATTCGGGCTCCTTGGGCACGACCTTATCGAGCCCCTCTTGTGTGTCCTCTGAGGACGACTCAGTCGCAGGAGCATTATTTTCTGGAACCCTGGATGAATTGCTTAAACCCATATTCCTCTTTTGATCCAGAGTCCAGCCACTTCGACTGAACCAACGTTGGGCAAAACGCCCGTAGCTGCCCCTCCTGCGAATGACATCTTCAGCGACGCGGCTTCTAGCCGACCCAGGCCTTGCATCTTCGTCCTCAACAACGGCATCTTCTACTTCGTCTGATGTTCTTGAGGGCAGTTCAACATCTTCATCGCTGCTATCACTCTCGTTCCCTGAGTCTTGTGCTTGGCGTGACAGGTTGCCCGAGGTCCTCCTTATTGATTCTTCAGCGCTAGCCTTGGTAGTGCATGGTGTCAGGGCGACTTCGGTAACGACATAGATGGGGTGGCCACAGATTTGTGCGACTTGTTGGCGCCGTGTGATAGTCACAAGATAGTTTAACTTCGAGACTACAATAATCCCTACAGTTGTCGCGTCCGTCAGTCTCGAGTCTTACATGTCATAAGCGCGGGGCCATGTCGTGTCATACCAATCACTCCAAAAGCTTCAAAAGAAGAATCTGGCTTAGAAACATCAGGGACATGTTCACGGGGAACATGAGAGATTGAGGCGTCGCCATATTTGAGTCGAACTGGCTGAAAAGGTCGTTGGCCTTTGGAAGAGAGTGGCTGTATTATAAGCCCATCTATCGCTGCGCAGATGAGGAGCTTGCGAGCAATGGATGGCATTGTGCGGGGGGCACGTAGTTCTTATCGACGGTACTTGGTAGGCATTCAAGGATAACTCCAGGGAAGCAAGACCAGAAAATGGCGATCTATAAAGAATAGACACAGACGAGACAGGTTACGAAAAGCTGCAGGAGGAATTGGGGCAAGCTGCAGCTCACCCGAGAGACGGGAAGGATCGAATCGAGCGGCTATTACTACATTTAATATGACCGCATCAGTTCACTCATTTTTTTTGGCGGTGGAGACGTCATAGCCTGGCATTTCACTGCATCCGTTATAGCATAGCGCAGAATAGCCGCCGACATCGCATTCGCATTTCGAAATTATTTCGATATATCCACTTTGGCTCGTTTTCGTATTGGACTCCAGAGATGCTTTGGACATCATTTGGTTTCGTTTCGCCAAGATAGACAGTTGATGATATTACTATTATACCCAGGAGGACTCAATGTCATACACCAGTTATTGCACCAGGTAAGCCCAGAACATAAAAAATTCGGAAACAAATCTGAGTAGCAACAAACAGTCTTTCAAGGACTGTCTGTCCATAGGCGAAAATGTTTTCCATCTTTTGCTTTCCTCCTCGTCGTGGGGTATCTTAGATAGCGAGGCGCTCAACCTTGTCGCGCATGGCTCGGATCTGGCCGGCGAGCTCGCTGGCGTCGTTGCTGGTGATGCTGGCGGCGATGACAGCACGGCTGACACCACACGCACGGCCGAGATGCATCTTGCTGCTAACGTAAACATAGGGGACTATCAAGCTCAAGTTAGCAATCATCCCAGACAGCATCAAGATTACCAATTGCGCTTACCGTTCTTGTCCTCGCAGAGAAGAGGAAGGTGGAGGAGAATGGCGAGGGGCTGAGTGTCAGCAGCGAGGATGACAAGCTCAGAGACACCACGGTTCAGGGTCTTGGTGGCTTCGTTAGCTCCCTTCTTCAGCTGGCGGGCATCTGTCAAGTGCGTTAACGAATTGGCCTGGATTGGGCCTTGTTGATGATGACCTACGCTGAGAAGATTGAACGAGATCGAGAAGCTCCTGCTCGAGCTTCTGATCGGCAAGGGGCCAGGCTACCAACATGTCAGTGGATGGCCACAGGAGAGTTGCGAGGTGAGGGAATTGGTCATACCAGCACTCTCAGACATTGTGAAAGATTAGACCGAGGTTTTTGTGAGGAAAGTTTCTAATCGATGACAGTCAGTCGCTGGTCCTTCCTTGGAGGGTTTGAGGAGAGTCGAGTCGAGGCTGCGTACAGGATGGTATGAGTATCAGGGTTCCTTGCGTTGGCTCGCCCTGAGGACTGAAAGTGAGGTTGGTGGAGGAATGTGGTTGGCGATATATCGACAAAGTCAAGAAGAAAGAAGAAAAAAAGAGAAGAAGCTCGGCAGAAAAATTCACATGTGGCGCGCTGAGCCTTGTGTGGCTTGCTGCTGCGAGGCTTTCATGGTCCCACCTCTTTTGTTTCGAGTCCACCAGTCAGCGGCCGGTCTGGCTGGCCCATCTTTTATCCGAAACACCAGCCGCCCCGTAGTGCATTATGTAATGCTCCCCGTGCCTCTCCCTCCCAATAGAGTACAGCAAAACCTTGCCGCCAACCAGACGCCAACCTGGAATGAGACCTTAACAAGCACACCTTCACCTCGACATCTTCGTCTCAAACCCCAAGCAATCGATTCCCGTTGCCCAACGACTTCATCTCCCGACAGCTTAGCTCGTCTTTCGATTACTCGAAACGATATTTTCCCATTGATATCTGCTTCATCCTCAGATAAACAACCGTCAAGATGGTCAGCGAACTTTGGTACGTGCTTGCGCGCCTCCTTGCCCCCATCATCATCAAGCTCCCTATGCATCACCGGAAGCTTCAGGCATTGCCTGACAACGCGAAGAGCCATCGGAATCGTCTCGCATTATATCCTTCTTGATGATTGAAGCTAACATGCGCGTCTCTGCAGCCCCGTTTACTCGGTTAGTCCTCCACGTCATCCAGGCCGTCGACGTCACCTCGCGACGCCCAAACCTCCATCGTGAGGCGGTCGACGACATCGACTCCATATCGAACTTCACATCGCTAACGATCATTTAGCCCTTCTTTGGTGCTATGGGCTGCACCTGCGCCATTGTCTTCACCTGCCTCGGCGCCTCTTACGGTACCGCCAAGTCGGGTGTTGGTATCGCTGCCATGGGTGTCCTCCGCCCCGACCTGATCGTCAAGAGTACGCGGCCCTTGGGATACAGTCCTCACGAAATGTGCGATGCTAACTTATCTCAGACATTGTTCCCGTCATTATGGCTGGTATCATTGGTATCTACGGCCTCGTCGTTTCCGTCCTTATCTCCGATGGCTTGAAGCAGGACCTTCCTCTGTTCACCAGTTTCATTCAATTCGGTGCTGGTCTCTCCGTCGGACTTGCTGGTCTCGCTGCCGGTTTTGCCATTGGTATTGTTGGTGATGCTGGTGTTCGAGGAACTGCTCAGCAGCCTCGTCTCTTCGTCGGCATGATTCTTATTCTCATTTTCGCCGAAGTCTTGGGTACGTCTTGGTCCCTTAATCTGACATTTGCAACTAGCTAACGTTGAATAGGTCTCTATGGTCTCATTGTTGCCCTTCTCATGAACTCCAAGGCCAACGTCGATGCTGTATGCTAAATCAACAACGGAACAGGAGCCCTGCCCTGAACGACAGCCAGACAAGATCGAACTCAAATCATAAGAGCTGTTTAGGGTATGGTCGACTGAATGAACACTAATAGTGCTTGCAACTTTTCTTGCTTCTTGTCCCGAACATGGACGGTGCAGTAAGGCTTGTGAACGCTGGCGTTGGGTTGGCACGGTTTCATACCTGCCCCTTTTTCGCGCAATCATGGAATAATGGATTTGAGTTACTGTTTTTGTTTTCTATTATGGGAGGAGAAGGGCTGGGACGAAATAGGAGGATGGTTCTGTAAAATACTCTCAACATGCGTGTTATTCTCTGGGTGGCTTCTCATCATAGACGGTGAAGGGAACTCGAGTATTAGTGTATGCTATTGCCAATTGTTTTTATGTACCAGAACTTAACATTTCATCCATCGTCAGGTCTACTTAAGCAGCCAGCTAGCTTCTAACAATCACATATTTGAACACTTATTGAGGGTAATCGTACATGTCCTGACACAACTGGTACACGCCGAGCCATTGCAGGTCTTCACGACATTAGTGTTATGAAAATGTAATGCTCACTAAGAGCGTATATAGCAGTTTATTATAGTATCCCCGCTTCATAAGAAGTGTGCAGACGCGAGCGGAAGATTATATGGTGTATGCCCCCCCCCAAGCAAGTTGACACCCTATACAAACCACTAGAGGCTAGTGTCTACAGCTTTCTCCCCCTTCGTATTACGTCTCTTCATCTCTTCGTTTGTGGGTTTCCCTTTTTGTCTCCCAGACATTATACCGACTTTTGTTTTCCTTGTACACATTTCCACTGACCAAAACTCCTAGCGGCATTAAGAGCCGCTGGCTGAGAATAATACACAGGCACCAAGTGTCCCTCGGGGGCGGAGCGAGTCTGATTTGCTCCCGAGTGGCCTCTTCGACTCCTTAGATGACGTACTAAGAGACTGTTAGTATCTAGGTTCAAGTGACATTTTTGGAGGAAACTCACAGGAATGAAGAGGTAAGGTACACGTCGCTCATACTCGAGCCAAGCATCACCGTACTTGCGACGGCAACGGGTGATGTCTCGAGCAGCACGGTGAGCGATCATGCCGCAGAAGAAGACTGGATAGAACCAGGGAAAAGGGCTCTCGAAGCCCGTAATCAGACCCCAAGAAACAGCGAACCACACATCGGCAGTGTAGTGAATCTTGCGGGCAAGACCATACCAACCGTCAACTAGGATAGTTCCCTGGGGGGTGACAATAGTCTTGGGGTTGTGAATGGTCTGCCAGGGGACCTGAGGAAAAGTTTTGCGTAGGACCAACTTGCCCTTCTCCATAGCGCGGAAGCGGTTCTTCTGACTGTTGCAGCTATCCCAGACCCAGTACCAGAAGAGGTAGCCAGCGAACATGGCAGCGAGAATACCGCGGTTCCAGCGGTACACACCAGGGTGGTGGTTAGCTAGATAGATAGTGCAGTGGCAGTAAGAGAGAGGAACACCAGCGAGGTTCCAGAAAATGAGCATGAAACCCCACTTCTCATAGTACATATCCCAGGTGGTGATGATGAGCTCCTCTCCCTTGGCACAGGCGTTGGCGTAGAGGAAGTGAGCCATGACGAGGAACCAAACCTCACCAGAGACGTAGCCGTATTGCTCATATTGACGAGCGGCGGCGCCAAGACTGAGGATGAGCAGGATATACCAAGGCATGCGAACCTCGAAGAACATCTTGAAGTCGAGAATACCAAACAACCGGGGGTTCAACTCAGCGCCCATGAAAAAGTCATAGATGGGGTAGCCCGTCATGCGGTGCTGCTTGCCACGCCAAAGAGCAGAGAAATAGGCCACAAAGCTTACGAGGAAGCCACTGAGGATAGCAACAGACAGAAGAGGACCGAACTCATCAATGGCAGTGTAGAGAGGCCAGATGCCAGAGAAATGCAGCAAGGCAAGGCAAGCAAGAGTGGTGTAAAGACTCCAGTAGGCGCTGCAGTAGTAGGGAAGCTGCTTGCCTCCCTCATGAGGAAGAGGCTTGCCATAGCCCCAGACACCAGGGAGGAGGCAGTAGAACGCGCCCTCGACGATGAGATAAGACCAGTACCATGCCCAGACCTGGAGGCGGGGGAATGCACCAGTGTAGACCAGATTGACGAGGTGAGCAGCGAACTCGCCCCAGGACTGACCCTCGGCACGGGAGGGGAACTTGCCATCATAGTAAGTGGCGCCAATCCACATATACCACATGAGTATAGGGAAGAGTACCATCATGGCAGCTGTGCCCAAAGAACCACCAAACTCGAATTCTCCAGAGTAGTCAATCTTGGGATCCTGGCCTGGCCTCCAGCCATCAACCACGTTGGGGTCTTGAGGGACACCCTCGGTCTTCTCCATGACTGAATTGATTGGTGCAGCACCAGAAACATCGTTGGATGTAGTATGACCGTTGGTGGCGTGGCCATTGGTGGCATCAGCGTGTGAATGGCCATTGGCATGACCGTTGGTCTTGCCAGTGGAGACTCTGTTGACAGCCCCCATGTCGTCGAAATCAGTGTCCTCGTCGAGCTCTTCGGTGAACCTAGCGGTGCGTCGGCGAGTAGGTCGCGAGACAGTCTCAACGGCAGAGTTTGACTCGGTTTCGACGTCTGACAGAGGTTGGGAAGTCTGGCGGCGATTTGAACGTGAGCGACGAATAGGGGTCTCAACCATGCCCTCGAAGAGTTCCTTCTTCCTGGAGGCGCAAAGTTAGCAACATGATAGAGAATATGGGATTGAGGAATAGAGGAGCCAACAAACCTGGGAGTTTGGCGTAGTGAATATCTTGAAGACATCTTGAAGGAAGGGCTCAGAGAGCCTTTATATAATGGACAGTTGAACAGAGGCAGAACCCAGAAAGAGACTAAGAAGCTGGAGCCAGGTCCCGAGAGCCTGAACCGTCAATCAGGCTGTGATGACCCAGACTCAAGACTGTGCTTTTTCCCACAGTGCGCAAGACCACAGAAAGAAGCAATTGGACTGGACGCCTCGGATGCGCTTTGAAAAGCCAGAGATGCAACTGTGGACGGCGGCACGGCAAATCAAAGCAAACAAACCCAAATACAGGAACAGGGGGCGGTGACAGTGTCTTGGAGTGAAAAAAGACTAGGTAGGGCATTAAGTAAAAATGCCTAATTTGGAGGTACCCAGACAGACAGTACCTTATCCGCTAGGTTTGGCGATGACACCTATATCCCGACAAGAAGGAAAAGAAGAGATTCAAGTGAAGGATACCCAAGACAAGACCAAACAAACAATGGAGATGGAGAGAGAGAGAAGGAAAAAAGTTGGTGGAGGGGGGGGCGTGTTGCCAACAACACCCAAAGTTGCAGTTTGCAGTCCGTTACAATTCTCGCGATGGGGAATCCGAATAAGAAAACGTGTTGTGCTATTGGCGCGCTGCAGTTGGCCGTTCGGAGCAATCTCCCTCAGGGGACACAGCCAATCAGAGGAGAGGTCTGACAGGCGATCCATACGCCCGGAAATTGAGGTACTTGTTGTTCTGCAGAGTCTTGTGCGAAGCGTCAGGTACCTCAGGCTCATCTGCCCCAGAAATCCCCAAAGGCCAATGCCGCCAATCATCAGCACCACGCTAATGCACGATTCGTATAGCGATTTGACAGGGGTTAGCCTGCTATGCCGCCGCCCATCATGACCCCCAGATAATGCGTCAGTCTTCATCTTTGAGCCTCATCGCTCGCTTGGATCGCCCTAAACGTACTGATCCTCCTCTTACACGCCGACAAGTGCGACAAGGGTATGCTATACGAATCGTGCATGAAGCTAAGCCCCGACTTCTATCAACGACAATCCATGCCTACACCTTGAAACATCGACTTCCTCCACAAACTCGACTTGCTTTTCAACTCGGTATCATGATAATCTCCGTCACCCGGTCTCGACGGTGATCCATTGAGGGGTTTACTCAACTTTCTCGTCGGTTCCGTGTGTTCAGGAAGCTCAAGAGGGCTACATCGTAACGTCTAAGCCATCTTCATCCTTGTCAACCGTTCCTGTGCCGTCGAACCTCGGCGTGATACTCTCATGATGTGGCTCCTTGTGGATGTTCTGATAGGCCTCTCTTCTGGTGTCGGTCCAGTACTGTAACTTGGTCATTCTTGCTCCGAAACGCTCCTTGACGCTACATGTTTACCCGGACGGATGGGAATCCTTGGTTTTGTTCTCCCACCTTAGACGAGACATGCAGCTGGACAGATGTAACTGGGTCTCTGAACCTGTCTCCATCTCTCCCCAAGACAGACGATCAGCAACAAAGTGTTTGACACACTGTAAGAGTCTGAGATTGGCTCCATGTTGATGAGATGTGTTTTGATTCTTTCTCCTCAGTCTTGATCCCTGCCAGCGCGGGCCTTCTCTCGAGCCTGTCTTCGACCCAAGGAGGGGTCTTTGAGAGGTTACGCAGACATCGTAGAAGTACCTTTCCTTCGGTTCAAGTACTCGCCAATCTTGGTCTGACTGATGCCAAGACTGTCTTCGTCTTCCTCCTTCTATCCCGTCACTGGCTCTGATGGTACATTCGCTCGTTCCTTTTGCTCACGCAAGTCATCTTGCCATCAGCCGTTCCATGCCCCTCCCAAGTATTCGTACATGAATGTACGGATACTCTCGGGAGTCCAGTCGGGACTATCTGAGAGACGACACACTGCCAAATACCTCTGTGACGGATGACCACTATAGCTCGTGAATCATAATGTCAGTCTTCTTTTGACCTGGACTGGCATTTTTTGGCCTCCATCTCTCATATTTCTAGCAGTTACTAACTGCCGTTTGCACTAGAAGACGCACTTCCCAGGCTAGTTGATCCCCTACTCTCTTTTGGCTTCACGCGCTGTGAGACTTCCATTGCCTGCCACTCCATTTTCATTGACTCCACACTCCCTTTTCGTGGACGTTGCATCTGTATTTCTGAATCACACATTAGTGTGCATAGTTTTCTCAGATGCGGCTCGGAACCCGTTTGTTTACTGTGCTTATTTGAGTTGCGGGCGTTGTTACTTGGGAAAAACTCTCATGGTTACTGTGGTGCAACTCACCACATCAGATGAACCAGGGCCTGCCTATATTATTTCCCACTATAGAGCTGACATTCCCTATCCCTAGATGTATTCTTGATGGACCAAGCCAGACCTTGCTTCCTCAACATCGCCTCCATCCATCACTCCCCATCCAGGTCACTTCCGCAGTAAGTTCGATCTATCAGGTGACAAGAAAGCTTGCACTTCAGGCCCCTAGTTGCCTCCTCGGTGTCCGTTTATCAAGCTTGAAGGTGTCTTTGTGTGATTTAAACAAGGTATCCGGCCGCACAGGGTTGTGAACCTACCGGGGCTACACATATCCATCCAGTTGCCACTTGGGGCTTTGCTAGAATACAGAATCAAGATTCGAACGTTCTACCGACCACTCAAATGACCAAAGGCAGTCACAGCAAGGCACCTCACGTCTCCGTGCCACAGTGAATTGTGAATGGAAACATGAATGGAAATACTACCACGATGCAAAGGCATGGGGAAATGGGAATCCAGCACACAAGACGCAGAGCTACGGCAATTTCTTTTGGCCTCAGATACCCTTGCATAGAAAGTCCTGTGCTTCTTCTGCTACTCCAGCTTATCATGGTCACTGAGGCCCAGGTCTACACGTTATCTAATATTTGTACTCTTAGTAATGGCTCCAAGTGAGGAGGCTCCTCCAACGTTCAGTGTTGAGGGGCCATGATAACTCTTTACTGCTCGGGTCTACAGTAGATCAGCCAATGCATGTCGGCTTGTGTAAATAAATAAAAAAAACACCGACATATTGCGTTTTCGTAAGGGTTCCCAGTCGAAAACTAGCTGTTAAGGCGGTAAAAAACAACCTCCCTTCCATAGTATTTTCGATCATGACAGAGCTGTTACTCAAGGGAATCATGTCGAATCAGAGGCAAAACTCTTTGGATATAGCACATAAAATTCGCAATGATAGTTTGTGTACTTGGCTGCAAACTGCGCGTTTTTCGAGATACTGCACTCATCACTATAACGATTAAGCTTGGTCCTTTTGTACCTGACAAGCCCATATGGTTGTGACAAGCGATGTGATTCGGCACTTGAATAGTAAGAGGCAAGAGAACTTGAGACCTATCCTAATTGATAAGGTGATATCTTTCACGAAAACCCTAGGCTGACAGTAATTTACCGTCTTTTCATTGCCTCAGATCTAGATCCTAATGTTCTTTTGGCCTCAAGGGGCATGTTCAAGCACCCAGCAGATGCACTTTCGGCGTCACAGAACAAGCACGACTGTTAAAGTTCACAAATTGCCACGTTTAAGTAACTGTTGATGGTGTTTATTAGGAGTATCTAGTAGGATCTTCCTCCTCCGTCCATGCCACAACTTTGGGGTATCATATTCTCTTCACTTCATGCTTTCCACCCTGCGCTGGTACCAATGTTGGATTTGCCGGTTTATTCGCGGCTCTCTGCCTCGGCCTTCTTCTGGATGTCGTGCTCAACACCACGCTGGCGGGTCTTGCCCTCAGCACGAAGCTCGTCGTAGTGAGCCTCTTGCTCCTTGTCGCCGGTGAGGTTGGAGACGGCGCCACCAACAGTGCCCTGGACACGGTTGCTGATGCCAGTGCCGAGATCGCTGAGCTGACCCTTGGCCTCCTGGTTTCTACCCTCGAGATTCTGCTCATGGCCAGCCTTCTTCAGGGACTATCGATCGTATTAGTAAGTAAAGTAAGCACGACTCGAGTTATCCAACTTACCTCGCTGCCGATGATTCCACCAACAGCCTCCTTAGCGGAGCCAGCGGTCTGGTTCCAAGAACCCTCGGTGCGGTTGGGGTCATCTTTAGCGGCGGCACCGGAGCCAGAGAGGGTGGCACCGGGGAGCTTGGCGGTAGCGTGGGACGCATCATGCTCGGCTTCAGCCTTCTGCTTCTTGAGGTCGCCAGCAGCCTGGTCGCTGGTGTTTCCAGTGAGACTGCCAATAGCACTCTGGACAGCACCGGAGGCGGAGTCGACGACGGACTTGAGAGTGGAAGGCTGGGGAGTATCAGACATGTTGATGGATTGATGGATTGATGGGTTTGGTAAGATTTGTGGTTTGTTTGTGCTTGGGTCGGTTGGAGTTCTTGATAGTGTTTGTATTTCAAGGATGTTGATGAAGGAATTAAGTTGGGTCGAGAGGCGGCAGAGGAGAACACTTTATAGTAATTTGAAGGAAGTCCATCACGAAGGAAGATATCTCACCAAGGCAACTGCAGTGGCACAATGATGTCATTTCCATCGAGAATTGCAGTGACGCGCCGCGCAGGTACCTAGGTTGGCAGGCACGTAAGGTATGTTGAGGTGGAAGGAGCTGTTGGTGGGTATGAGCTTGGGTAGATATGACGTCAACAAAGGAAGGCAGTAGGCACATCCATAGATGGAACTCATCCACAAACGCCAGGAAGTCGCGATCCACGTGTCGGAGTGGTTGAGTAACGTAATAATATTGGATCACCCCATCACTTGATGTCGACTGTTTGTACAGGAGTGTCGAGATCGAGATTCGGAGCAATGGCCATCTTAGTACCTATGCCCTCCTTCAGCATGCACAAGCGCTGTTTTTAGCCACGCATGTGATTGTCAACATTTACCAAGCAAGACTCGTATAAACTGTCACTTTGTCAAACACTAAAATTCATGGAACATTGCGTCAGATATGGTACCATTTTAGAAGATAGAACGTGGTCGGCATGCGCAATAATGAATGGTCGTGTCTCATTCTGTGCGACTCTAGTCTCGATCTCAAGCCAAACTCAACTCCGATTGTTTGTTGCATTTCCAACAGGCCAAGCCACGTTCCCGGTGCTTGATGTGAATGAGAGGCGCCTGTTTATCGTCCTTTGATCCATCCCATAAGTTGCAACCCCCCTTGACCAATCGCTCCCTATTTTCGTCCTCAGAATATAAAAGAAAGAGGTATCTCTGATATTACAGTATGCTATACAGACACAGCTGAGCCTCGCTTCAGCCGGCCATCGTCATTAACGTCCTTGATTCATCCAGAGTAACCAAGACTGAGCATGGAACTCTAGGTAAGCGGATAATCATCATCATCACAGCTTGCTTAGTGCTGGCTCCACTGAATGGTATTCAAGTCGATACCCTCTTGGACGAGCTCCCACAGAGGGCTCAGTTCTCGGAGGAAAGTGACACGCTCCTGCACCGCCTTGAGAACATAGTCAATCTCAGCTTCAGTGGTAAAGCGGCCAATACCGAATCGGATACTGCTATGAGCGCTCTCGTCACTGTTGCCAAGCGCGCGCAGAACGTAGCTAGGCTCCAGTGAGGCCGAGGTACAAGCACTGCCCGAAGACAGAGCAATATCCTTGAGAGCCATCAGGAGAGACTCTCCCTCGACATAAGCAAAGGAGACGTTGACGCAACCGGGGTAGAAGGAGTCGGCAGCGCCGTTCTGTGTTGTATGCTCCATAGACAAGAGGCCGTTGAGCAGGCGATCTGAGAGATACTTGATGCGCTTGGTATCGTACTATAAATCGGTCAGTATCTCTCTCACGTATGTAGGTATGGAAATGAGACAAGATTGAAAGATATCGTAGATCAGACAGAAGCTTCGATCAACACGGCCGGCCTTGTCACGGGCCATTCAGAAAGCCATGCATGTGTAGAGCAACTCATCATATGTACAACGAGAGGTTTGAGAAAGTCATGAGTACTTACAGCCATCTCCTCCTTAGCGATGCGACAAGCCTCGCCAAAGCCGGCAACGAGGGAGGGAGCAAGAGTTCCACTTCGGAGACCTCGTTCCTGACCACCGCCGGTAATAAGAGGGTCCAGTCTGACCCTGGGTCGCCTTCGGACATAACAGGCACCAATACCCTTGGGGCCATAGATTTTATGCGAGGAAATTGACATCAAGTCAATGTTCATGGCGTTGACATCAAGAGGAATCTTACCCACGGCTTGGGCAGCGTCAGTATGGAAGAAGATCTTCTTCGATCGGCACAGCTTGCCGATTTGTTCAATAGGCTGGATCACGCCAATCTCGTTGTTGACAGTCATGATACTGACGAGGGCAGTCTCGGGTCGGATAGCCGCCTCGAGGTCCTCCATTCGGATGAGACCGTTGTTCTGAACAGGGAGATATGTGACCTCGAAGCCCTCGTCTTGGAGATGGCGGCAGCTGTCGAGCACGCACTTGTGCTCAGTCTGTGTTGTGATGATGTGCTTCTTCTTACCGGATCGACCAAAGAAGCGAGCGACACCCTTGATACTCATGTTATTACTCTCGGTGGCACCACTGGTGAAGATGATCTCCTTGGAGTCAGCACCGATAAGCTTGGCGACGTGCTCACGCGCATCTTCTACAGCCTTCTCACTCTCCCATCCATAAGCATGTGTCCGCGAATGGGGGTTGCCATAGACGCCGACATAGAATGGCATCATTGCATCGAGAACTCGAGGATCGACGGGTGTTGTAGCCTGCATGTCGAGGTAGATGGGGCGCTGGCCCTCTTCCATAACTGCTGCTTGTTTGAGGACTTCTATTTGGGATGATTAGCCTCAATATAAAAAAATCTCGCTCACTAGGTAGAGCGGGACAAGATTCACTTACCAGCCATGGGACTAACGCTAGCATTGGAGGGAGTATCAGGTGGAGGGATGTCAGCAAAGGCCTTCTTGTCAAGCTTGATGGCCGTCTCAACCTGAGCATTATCCCTCTTGGTCTCAGATACATATCCACGTCGTGATGTGCGCCTCGCCACGACAGCTGCGCGAGCCATACCTCGCAGGGGAGCTACTGTAACGCGAGAGGCTGGGTTCAAGCCAACTCGGCCCGCCGAGCGCAGGGCGCATGAAGCGATATTGGAAGACATTATGAATTGAATGTCTGGCAGTTGCAAGGACGAAGAAACGTCAAGCTAAGCCAGTGGGAAGAAGAAGAAAAGAAGTGAATTTTGGTGGAGGAGGCGTTGAGCTCCAGGTCCAAGATTTGTCATTAGCTTGTCGGCTCGGGGCCCTCGGTGATAAGCCTCCGGCAGATTCGGCACGGCCATTGGCTGAAAAAGCCGGGGAGCGGTAGAAGGTGCGCTCTTTAGGTTACGGGGAGGAGAAGCCGAAACCGTTCTTGTGAGGAGAAGATGGTAGAGTCATTATTTCGTGGCGAGATGCGCATAGTAACAGATGCGACGTTCTTTGCAGGGCCTTTCCAGGTGTTATCAATCTATGCAGGCTGTCAGTTCAGTTCAGAGCCTCAACATTAGGGACCCCAGCAGGCTCAGTCAGAACTCGTTCCCGATGCGGAGGGCTGGGTTTTCCTATTGTGGTGCAGGCGGAGTTTTCGTCGATGAACCTGCAATTCACCGAACCCAATAGGCACGGTCGTATATATAGTATTCTCTGCATGTGCCTCTCCAGACATTGCCCCGTTCCCCAAGGTTGAACTCCCTGCACAGCTGCAGTACTGTACCTACCTAGGTATAAAAGAAATGGAGGGCTTGTGGCTCAGGTGCAGCGCCTTTACGACCTGACCTGTGTCAATAGTGACGCAACGTCCATGACGCAGTGGACGCAGCGGCTATAATCCCTAAGGTCACTCCTCCAAAGTCCAAGCCCTGGGTGCTAAGGCAAAGGACTGTTCCGGTCAACTCAGCGCTTAAAAAAGGCATATGGTTCAAGACAAACCACATTATCAGGAAATCGAGCTCACATTTAGCTAAATACTTTGATATACTCCGTAGCTATCTTCCCTGTCAGTCTCATACTACCTAGGTACTGAGTAGTCCCTGAACTGCCGCCGGTGTCATCTCAGTTCCCCCCATGTGCCCCTATTATTTCTTCAACCTCTGAATAGCCACAGCATCGGAAACCGGCAGGCTTGGCAGCAAGGCAAAGGACGGGCTGGGCAGCAAAAAAGGTCCAGTGAGGGAACTTAAACCTGGGAGCTAAACTAAAACACAGCCACACAAGTGGACGTCACCGTTCCACGACTCACTCAGTCATGTTCTGGGCTGTCCTGCCCTGTCATAATCGTGAGCTTCATAAGTTACCCTCTCGTCCAACTTTTGGCGGCCTCGCGATCTGAGGGTTTTCGCGATACTCACTCATTCTTCTCCCACCCAACACCGACTTTACTGCTGGCATCGCTAGATTAATCTAACAACTATCGCCGCGCTCTCGCCATGAGCTTCAAAGGCTTCCAGAAGAGCCTCACTCGGGTAAGCCGTGCCCCTCACTTGATGGTGCTTGGACTTCCAGCCAGCATGTCTCGCGCGCACAAAACGCCATTTGCGCGCGGCTGAAGAGTCGGGACACGCCATCATGATGAGACACACGATCTCAAGTACTAATACGTATCTTGCTCTTAGGCTCCGCAACAGTTCAAGTCCAAATTCAACATCGGCGAGCATACCAAAGATGCTGTCTACATCGATGCCGAACGTCGTTTCCAGGAACTCGAGACTGAGACCAAAAAGCTCCACGATGAGTCCAAAAAGTACTTCGAGTCCATCAATGGCATGCTCTCCCATCAGATCGAGTTCAGCAAGGCCATGACCGAAGTCTACAAGCCCATCTCGGGTCGCATGTCAGACCCAGACTCAATGAAGATCGAGGGTAACCCCGAAGGCATCCGCGCTTGCGAAGAATACGAGGCTGTAGTCAAGGACCTGCAAGAGACGTTGGCACCGGAGTTGGAGATGATAGAATCTAGGATTATCCGTCCCGCTAACGAGTTGCTCGACGTCATCAAGGTGATACGCAAGACCGCCCTCAAGCGTGAACACAAGAGACTCGACTACGACCGACACCGCACAACACTCAAGAAGCTGCAGGACAAGAAAGAGCGCACTGCCAAGGACGAAAAGGCAATGTGGAAGGCCGAAGGAGATGTCGAGCAAGCCACCCAGGACTTCAACTACTTCAACGACCTCCTCAAGGACGAGCTACCCAAGCTTTTCCAGCTCGAGCGTGAATTCATTCAGCCCCTCTTCCAATCGTTCTACTACATGCAGCTCAACATCTTCTATACACTCCACGAGAAGATGCAAAATTGCGACATTGGTTATTTCGATCTCACGCTCGACATTGAGGATGCTTTCCATGAGAAGCGCGGCGACATTCAAGAGCAGGCCGAGGCACTGTCCATCTGTCGCTTCAAGACCACCGGTCGCCCACGACCTGTGCGATACGGGGCCAAGCCTGCCCTCGAAGGCCCCAAGCAGCCCGCACTCCTTACACAGGGAGGCGAGGGTTCCAAGCCGTCAAGCAGCACTGTGACGAGCCCCAAAATTGGTGGCTATCAACGCCCCGCCTCGACCGCCAATGAAGCTGCCGCTCCTCCACCGTACACTCCTCCAACAGGCGCCAATGCAGGCCTGGCAGCTATCGCCGCTGGTAAGAAGAAGCCACCACCTCCTAAGCCTAAGCCTAAGCCCATGCGCCTCACCGCCCCGGGGGTTGAGACTGTAACGGCTTTGTACGATTACGCTGCGCAAGCCGAGGGCGATCTAAGTTTCCGAGCTGGGGACGTTATCGAGATTGTTACAAGGACGCAGAACGAGAACGAATGGTGGAGTGGACGACTGCAAGGCAAGGAGGGACAGTTCCCAGGTGAGTGCTGTTGGCTGTCGAGATCTCATCAGATACTAACAGGGAACAGGCAATTATGTCCAGCTCAACAGCTGAGGAGCGTGATCAGTGCATTGGTCACGAAGGTGATCTAATCCGTGATAAGACTACTACTATTCGATACCTGGACACAAAACGAAACAACCCATCAAAACTTGCTTACAATAGACATCCATAATTCAGAGAGCAGCATCAGTCGACGGTAGATATTAGGAAGGCCGAGGCGCATGGTCGAAGCACAGGAGGCTGAGCCGTGAAGATGAAATAACAGCCCATGGTGTTTACTCGATGTCCTGGAAACGAAATGCAATGACCTTTTGTTTCTGGAGATGCAAGGAGCCTCTATGGCCAAGGAAGAAAGAAGATGGGGCATTTCTGGCGTTAATGGGTTGGGCTTTTGCTGTCTGCAGAAGCAGATAATACAATACTATTATATCATCAACCAATACGTGCACGATGGCCTTGTAGCTTCTAGTTGTGGCCAATTGGAGTGATGGGGCTTGACGGATACGGCTTGGGTGAACGATAGGCATTGATTGATACATGTCGCCGGCCTCTTGGGGGAGCAAGGAGCATCTAGCCACGCCAGACAGCCTGGTTTGATTGCT
The DNA here is from genome assembly GCA_013186785.1 of Fusarium pseudonygamai. NCBI lineage: Eukaryota > Fungi > Ascomycota > Sordariomycetes > Hypocreales > Nectriaceae > Fusarium > Fusarium pseudonygamai. The sequence goes on from JAAQRH010000420.1 coordinate 31,107, forward strand.
CCAAACTCGCGCAGTATACTCTAAAGGTCATTAGTGAGGCATGGGTCTGCATGCTCGTTACTGCATATAGGTATGCATGCTAGAGCCCGCTTTTGTCAAGGACTGAATCACGCGTAGGTATGAGATTGTGACGAGGTTGAAGGAGGCTCAAAAACGGGGTTGACCCCTCAGGGATCTCAACAGGGGACCTACACCATCAAAACATGCATGTAAGCACATGAAAGATGTCGTGTAATTGGCCAATCCTGAAGTATTGGCTGAATGGAATGGGCAATCAATACAATACTCTCAGCAGATACCACCACAGCCTGATTTCGCAGCTGAATAGGTAAAGTACCAATCGCGCCACAAACAGCTGCTTCTGGGTAAAGTCGTGATATTCATGAGAGTTGTTGTTGAGCTGAACTGAAGCCAAAGACTGCTCGGGGCTCGGATACATGCACACAAACTACCTTACGTGAGGCAAACCCGACAGGTAAGTGAGTGACAGGCTGTAGAATATCGACTATGCTTCTTAGGGTTGAGCCGCCGTACAACACCAGCAGAGCCTCTTGATTTACTTTCTGGAACGAGTTACACCATGTTCATCGTTAGTACGACGATTAGTCCGACTGCGCCGCGAGACTAATTGCTTAGTACAACGACGATCAAGTCAACCTGTTGTAGTAGCCTTGTCCCTTATACGTTATTGACAGACTCTGAAGACACATGCGCAACCTACTAAACTTAGACTCTATATACACCATCTCGATATCCTCGTGACGTCGAGGACCTGCACATCGAGGTCAAGCTTTGGTCACCTTGACCTGAATAGAAAAAAAAGGAGAAGAAGAAAACAGTGGCACGCGAGCTTAGACTCTTCTAAGCGATCGTCAGCTAAAAAAAAAGAGCCTCATTCACTGCCAAAACTTGCTCTTGACCCAAACACCAACCAACCACGAATTTCCAACTCGCCATGATTGCTCTTTTTTGACTAATCGAATTTGAGAACAAAGACATGGGGCGTCCAAGAATTCGTTGGCATTCCTCTGAGCAGGGGTAGGCAGGCTCCTTGAACCCGACGAGGCTGTGGATCGTGACTCGGAGCTCAAGGAGTCTTGCGGCTCTGCTCCCCTCTTCTCCCGTAATGAGGGACTTAATAGCGACCATGGTGCTCTGAATAGCGTCGTATTCTATATACATCTCGGTATATCTTGCCGCTTGTGAACATGAACCCACGCCGCTCAACAGGATCTTGTCCCTTCGCTCTCTCTGCTCTCTCTGCT
>JAAQRH010000420.1:32420-42543 GCA_013186785.1 Fusarium pseudonygamai
TCTGCTCTCTCTGCTCTCTCTTCGCAGCATCGCCATGAGCATTCTCAAACTACCTCTCGAGATTGTTTCTCTTCTTGTTGAGTTGCTCAACGTTGAAGATGTTTTCAACTTGGCTCTGTCCTGCAAATCATTGGCCTACATTCTCCACGACAGACGAATGTGTCGCCTTGCACTCTTGGTTCGTCCCAGCCTCTTGTCTTGGAGATAGTTCCCACTGACAACATCCCAGAAGGCACCGTATTCCGCAGAGGCTCAGGAGGCGCAGTCTACCAAGGACTTCCCAAGGTCATTCCGTAAGCTTGCTAAGCGGCGACTAGCGGTCCAGGCAGCAGAGCCATGGATGGTTGCTATAGTTGCCATGGCGGATCGTTTCATTTATACGAATGGACACTTGTGCTACACTGTTAATAGCAACCATCTCCGTGTCCTCAGCACAATCGACAAAAAGTTCACGTCTGAAAGGATAGTCGATGTTCCGCTACTTCTCAAGCTCGCGGTAAGAGACTTCGATAGTCAAAGACCGCACACCTTTGAGCCCCTTTACTACGCCGAGGGCATCTTATCGTGTCTTGCCACTCAAGTTCTCCGAGATTCCACCACGAGCAGTTGGCTTATCATCTTCGAGCTCAGAGAGTCTCCCACATGGGTTGTCGTACAAAGGCCGTGTTCAAGACACCCGCTATTTGTACGCAATGACAAGAATTACCTGTTCTGGGGTTCCAAATCACATGCCACACTAGACGGTAGCTACAGATGGGGCATTCATTGCCTCAATCTCCAGACTCGCAGATGGGCTGATTCGCAGCTGATTCTATGGGACATTGGCGGGGAGAGTATAGGGTCCGACGTCTGCTTTGAAATCATCGACGGACAATTTTACTGTGTTTCGAACACGTTCAGAACAGAAGCCGATGATGGAATACGCAATAACTTCTACCAAGTTGTGAGGTTCCCCGTGGACAATGCGATCCATGAGAAGTGCGAGAAGCCTCCGATGCGCAACCTATGGCGTCTTCATGACTCAGAGGGCGCAGTAGACGAGCGTTGGACTTCATTGCAGCTCAACAAAGACGAGGAAACAGGGAATCTCTCCATTGTCGAGACTCGAAAGGAGTGGTTCCCAGGAAATGCAGGCAGCCAGAGGACGTGCTACAAAAAGGAGCTTCACTTTGATAAACAAGAAGAAGCCCTTCAGCCAGAGCCTTCTCTGCCCACTCCGCCAGAGTCAACCGTGGATAGCCTCGAAGAAGATGAATGGAGTAGCGAGAATCATATTGAAGAACGATCAAGAGAGACGATCCACATTGGTGACGGCCCATCTGACGCCAAAGCATACACCCTCCAAGAATGCTTTGTGCGTTCATACAACCCATCGTGCGGTGCTTTCATCGACCTTGTTTCTGAGGCTTACAGCCCTGACTCGATGTTGCAGCTCAGAGTGCAGCCCAAGAAACGGGAACCGTCAGTCAACATATGGCCACGAGACCAAGAAACATGCCACTACGATAGTGACTTGGCTCAGCTCCAAGGCGTTGTCAACCCCGTCCAGCCCATTCAAGGGATCGAATGGTCTATGGATGAGCGAATATTGGTATATTCACCAACTCATATGGCCTACGGACAATTGAGGCCCATCGTCCTCATTTCGTTCGACCCGGAATATGTTCTTCAGGGCTTTCCGAATTATGCAACACAAACTCAAGGTGCAAGCAGCCATCTCGGTGCCTCTGCCCGTTCGGAAACAAGTCGCGGACAGGAAGGCATACTATGGTCATCAAACCAGGATTTCAGTGAGTCTGCATCGCCACAAAAGGATGATCCCATCGCATCTGCCAACTTTGTCAGGTCACGCCCCTCGCTTTACCAGACGATGAGTATGGGCAACGGGAGTGCACATGGTTTTGATCTTTCATATCCATGCCATTGGCGACGAACTCGTGCGCGTGTGTGCGTGCACTTGTGTGTGTGTGTGTGGGTGGAAGAGGCCTCAGTTCTATTGCGTGACCTTGAGGCCTTCCATAGCCCTGCTATGAGGGATCGTCTTGGAGCAACACATGTCGACAAACATGAGAAACCATAGTCAGTAATAATAGAACCTCACGGGCTTATACAGGACGGCACATGATACAGTGATTTCTCAACGAAGAATCAAGTCGGCTCAAGACAATCATGTCATATGCAGGCGACTCCTTCATCAATGTATGTGGACACTCAGGCTCAAGCAACGCAACCTCATATGCTAGGCCCAGGTACAAACAATGGTAGTTTGAACGACAGGATAACTCACTATAGTTAAGATTGAAGTATGAGTTCTTCTGGCAGTTTCATGCAACCCTTCTACAGGTCATTGGGGAAGAGCCTCAGCCTTTCGTCTGATGGTTCGCCTGAAGCCAATCCCCAGCCTTGACAAGGCGACTGCGTCCGACAATGCCGCAAAGACAGATCCGATTCTGTCACTTGACGTATTATTGTAAATTCCAATGAGACAGGTAGCTTAGTAGCCAGTAATTTCTACTAGAGCTTGACCAGTTAGGATCCTAGATCAACTCGAACCACACATCTTCCGCGTTCAAAACTGCCAATCGTAAAGATGAGGCAAGCAAAATAAGGGAAAATCGAATCTCTATCTGTCACCCAAGTTATCGCAGTGTATTCCTCGTTCGATCTATGTCACAATGTGCGTAAACGTCGGCTTAGAGCGGTCGACTCAGCTGTCCTCTAGCTACCATTATGAGAGCTAGCAAACACTCCGAGGGTCTAGGATACGATATATCATATCATGTTTCATCATCGTCTGGTGTTAACAGATACTCATTGTGACTATAACTTCGAAATTGGAGGATTGATAGTGTAATGCATGCTTCAGATATGTGTAGACACGTCCCCCTAGAGTCAAAAGTGCAAGAATTTATTCTTGAAGCGTGGTCACCCTCATACATCTTCTTTGTACACGTTCACCCTCACCAGAGAACCCCATGCAGTATCTTTTCTGCGCTTCGACTGACAACAAGACACGAAAACCCTTTCTCAGACATCCAGAAGGCATATCAAGATGCATGCTGATGCCATATCACAAAAGTGACAAGGCCAAACTAAAAATCCGCCCATGGACGGTATGAATCGCATTCTGGACCCATGTCCCGAGATCCCAGACCACAATCCGACATCCAGTAATAAAGATTAAGAAGTACATGAGCTCATGAGCGTATAGGTCCTCGTCTAGAACGTTGTTTTCTTTTCGCAAAAAGTGAAGGCAAAAAAAAAAAAAAATCAGGTCGTAGGCATAGACAACATATATTGTCATCGATTACTTCTTTCGGCGACTGAACATCTTCGATAGACTACTGCTGCTCTCTTCCTTGGGGGGTGGGGGGGCCATCACAGGCTCTGGCGGAGGCTCCGAAGTGCGCAGAAATGCTGCCAAGTCCGACGTACGCGAAACGTTCGATACTGCATCTCGAGGCTCAAACTTCTTCATGGGAACACGACGTCCAGAGGACGCTGACGAGGCAGGCTGTGAAGGGCGAGATGAGTTCTCACCAGTAGGCATCCCGTACTTGTCATATCCAGATGGGACGTTAACCTGGATAGGAATATAATTCCTGAAGCCCGCACGGCTGCTTAGAGATCGAGTATCGTTGCCTTGAGGTGATGCAGGTGCAGTGTTGGAGTGATTGCTCTCCTTGCGAGTGAATCTCCCAATCAAGCTCGGTGCGCTCGCTTTCTTCTTTGGTATCTTCTGTGAGATGGGCGTCGTGACAGGCTCCGGTGGAGGCTCATAGTTCATGAGAAACTCTGCTAAGCTCTCCTCCTTCTTAACAGGAGGCTTGGGCGTTGCAAGCAAGATCTCGTCATCCTCATCGTCGCTAAAGTCAATGGCGTAGGGGTCCTTGACACGTCGAGTCTTGCGTTTAGGCATCATATCATCTTCATCAAACATCTTGCTCGTCGGAGCAGGCTGTCCTTTGTTCTTCAAAAGGGCCGTGTTGGAGTTGATAGATGAGTGAATCGAAGGCATTGATGACTCGGTGCCATGAGTTGAAGCCTGGCTGTATCGAATATCGGGAATATTGGCGTCGACGGCCTTACCACCTGCTGGCTCTTCGCCACCGGTTGTGTCCCAAGGTGCGATATTGTGAGGAATACGGTTGCTATTTGCGCCTGGGGGTCCCTGTCGGATAAAGTCGATTAGATCCGAGCTGCCACTACGGGACTCGACCACAGCATCACGGGGCATGTATCGATTCCGATTGCTTGCCGATGAAACACGACGACTATCGAGGCTGGTCTTGCCGGGGGTATTTGGGCTGCTCACATTTCGAGGTTGCATAGGACGGCTGTCTCCTGCGGGACCAGTAGATTTGATAAATTCTGCAAAATCCGCAGTTGATTCGCTGGGAACCCGAGCGTCTCTTGGTGCAGCAGACATACGTGGTCTGTTCGGGTTAGGAGAGGGTAATGGCTTCATTCTATCGTCGCCAACCCGGTGATGGGGAGATGCCCTCTTCATGTCGGTTGCCGCAGAAGAAGACCTGGAACGGTTATGAGCACGAGGATCATCATTCTTCATGGATCCCTTAAACACTGAATTGTCTAGTGACTGCTTGTGCTATCGTCGTCGTTAGTTCCGTTCTCTTTCGGTAATGCATGTTTTACTTACATCCATGTTGCGCATATTCTCAGGCGTCAGCGTATATGTGATGGTTTGGTTGCTCTGGATCAGCTCCTCAAAGTTACGGGCCATGGCTGAACGGCTTCCATTGTCCTCGGAAGTTCGAACAGCCTTCAGTCGACTTGTACCTGAGGAGGCTGATGAGCCTGAAGTGTGAATAGGCCGAGGGGTCTGCGCGTTGCCTCCATCTTCGTCCGATTCCCTTGTCCTTGATCGCTCTATGGATACCATGCCAATACTATGAGTGGGAGACGTAGGTACCTTGTCATTTCGTGCAGCATGTCGGTTCGAGTAGCCTGCCGGCTTTCGTAGAACTTCAGCAGACTTCTCAGTGGTGGTTTCAGAGGTGCTTGCAGGGCGCGTGGATGCCACCTTGGTACTGGATGAGGATTGTTGAAGAACAGGTGAGTGATGTGGGGATCCAACAATAGTTTGAGGTCGTTTGGCCTCGGTGGGGGAGGCAGCCTCTGGAACAGTTGGTGTGGAAGGCTGATAAGCAATATACTTGTGAGGCCTCTGCTCTCTGGTTCGATTTCGATCCATCTCCTCATCAGACTCAGAGATTGTTGCAGCAGCTGGCACAGAACCTCGCATGGCATCAACTGGAGACCGACTTTTCGGACCTGGGCGAGTTGAAGTTGCGGGTGAGTTCTGAGCCTGCACATCAACTGCGCTGACACCATTGGAGAGACCACTGCTTGGAGGTATGGTCAGACTCGCCCGGCGGATACGATCCGCAGCATCAGCTGAGGGTGAGCGCGACCCGCTGGGGCTCTTAGGACCAGCTACATCGATAATGCGCGCTGAGTGCACACTTGATGATCTCCTTAGTGGGAACGGACCACCAGTATCGGACAGTGCTGGCGAAGAGCTGCCAGCAACTGACACTCGGGCTGATGTCAGGATCTCGGCCTTCTCGTAAGTCGGATCCTCGTCTGCGATCTCCTGTCTTGACTGAATGCGGCTTGTTATAATCTTTGACAACCGCTTGCTCTTGGGAGCCACTGGCTCCGGAACAAGCTCGTCTTTAGGCTTGCTTCCATCGATCTCCTTGACATCCCGGGGTTCCTCACTGCTGATTTGCTCCGTCTTGACTTCTTGGACAGGCTCTTGTTGCTCCTCAACGGCACTGGCCTCGACAGGCACAGTCTCCTTCTCCTTCGATCGTTTAGCAGCAGCACGATATGGTGATGCGCCGGGTGTTGGAAGCGAGTTCGAACGCTTCCGACCAACAAAGTCGGGAGTGTTAGGTTGCGAAAAGGTTGGCGTAGGAAGGCCTTGAATAATTCCCAGGGGTAGGATCAACAAACTCTTAGGTCGGCGCCCTCCAACTTCCTCCTCTGCCTCCAATTCCTCGTCTTCATCATCGCTATTGTAAGCCAGACCAGGGATCTCGATTTCATCCACATCATTACTTCCGATAGGAAGCGCGACTTGAGCTGGATCAACAGGTTCATCTTGAGCCTCAGCTTCTGCATCACGGGTTGGGACCCGACTTAAAGCAGGCGAATCAGTGAACACACTGTCTTGTCTTAAATGGCCATTAGACGCCCTTGAAAAGGGGCGGCCATTTAGATCGATCACAGGTGACCGTATCCGCTTCTTCCAGCCCCTCCACAATCGCCCGAGTGTTCGGTCGAGAGCCACCCTCTCCATGTCTTGCTCTTCGACTACAATGCGGTCGGCGACATCGGCGGGGTTTCGGGTCCCTTCATTGATCTCCTTCTGGTATTTAGCCCGCAATCTGTGGTATGCGGCTTGTCCCGCGACAGTAAGGGTGAGCTCGCCCATATACTCCAGAACAGAAGTCAGGAAAATTGCAACAGCTGGTGAAATAACATCGGAGACAGACTCGTTGGCGCCTAGCTCGAGATTCTCCTGTTCCATGTAGAGGTCCTCGTCTTCCTCCTCCATATCGCCTAATGAAGAGTAGACCATGCACCTAAGACGGGTACGCTTCCAAACCAATTCCAGGTCCCAGTCACGCGCTTTGTCGCCAGTAGGCGGCACATAATCTTCCTCATCACCGTCGCCCAAGTATTCACGTAACTCCTCATCGGCATTATTGACGGCATCTTTCGCAAGCTTGGGTTTTAATACTTCCGAAACGGCAGGTCTTAAGTTGGCGAGAGTAGTAGCTTGGGATTTGGAGAGGAAGTTGAAAAGCAGCTGGTCAAGAAAATTGTTGACGAGCTGTAGTGCTTCTCCCGAGACGAGCGCAGGGTCGCTAGCTGGCTCAACACCTTGCTGATCGTACCAGGTATCAGCATGGCTATCGTGGTCGTTTGTAACGATCTGAGAAGCGGCCGAAGCAGCGATGAAGGCCGCTGAGGGTGATACAGCGAGTGGCGGCGACATGAGGCTGTGGGCAATTGTTGAAGGTCGATCGCTGGAGATACTCTGTGTCCTAGATCTCACGTCGCGGGGAGAGATGATGCCGGAGGTAGGCCGCGACATGGCCAGGTCGCCGTGTGAGGTCGCCATGGCTGCAATCTATATATATCGGGGGTAGACCTGCAAAGGTCTCCCAAACAATGCGTCGGGGACAGGGAAGTGGTCGCTGACCGGAAGTTTCGTTTGCCTTGTACGAGGCGAGCCGAGATAAACTCGGACGGGCACAGAATTAGGATTGTGGCCCGGGCTCTTGTTCTTTTCTGCCAACGTGCGAAATATTGGGGGATGGGAGCGCGATTCGAGGTGGCTGAACGGCAAATATGCTTGGTCGATAAGTGAACCTGATTTCTGTTAATCAACAGTCGCAATGGTATTGCCATCTGAAGTACGGAACTGGGCGGAAAGTAGGGACGGAGAGTTGCTTTTTGTGTAACACAAGTCACAGGTTGTACAACAAGTCGACCACTGACGAGACAATAGCTGACGGACACGGGTGCGCCAGACGTCGCGAACCGGCCGAGAGCACCAATTCAATTGCAGTTCGACAGCGAAAACCTTGACTGTGCCCTGGGAAATGAGGAATGGGCGTAATAATAGACATACCTTGCAGTATAGCAGGAAGACCAGTGGCGATGCCAGGTAGGTGGATTATCGCAATGTCGCAAAAGCAGGCAATGTCAAAAAGCAGTCAACGAGGGACTGTCCAAAATTTGAAAGACAAACAAAAGAGAGGTTGATTGAAGTCAAGGTGAGAAAGGAAAAAAAGGTAGGTTGGAGGAACGAGGCGTGTCGATCAGGTCTCGGTCCTCCTCTCCTGTCCAGTCCTGTCCTGTTTGCTCAGTAGATTTGATTTGAGTTGAGTTCAGGTCAGGTCAGGTCAGGTCGGGTCAGGTCAAAGTCGCGGATTTGGCTGCTGCTAGGGGTCTCGTTCAGCCGGCGGATTGTAATTGTATGCAGCCCCTGGACCCAGAACAGGCAAGACTGGGAACGGACTGGAAGGCTTCTGTTCTGGCTCTGGCGTTAGAGATTCAGTAAGGTGAGCCAGGTAGACCTTGTTCTGGGGACGGGACCCTGAGGTACAGGATCGACAATACAAGGTAGTGCTATAGTGAATGTACTGCTAGGACACCCGACTGTCTCTGCTGTCGCGGTGCTGCACGCACGCACGCTGTATCAGAGGTCGCAGCGCAGCGCAGCAACTGCCTACTGGAGTAATAGGATTTGCGACCAAGTCTCGAAGGGGCCTAGCCCCTCGGGCAGGTTGATGATGGTGAATGATGAATGTGGATATGGATGCCGATGGGATGTTTCCATAGAAGCGGCCGGGGTGGACTGGGCTGGGATGGTAGCTGGAGGTTTGGCTGCTACTGGACAGTGAGTCTGGACGCAACTCCACTATATCCACCGTTCCTGGACAAGCGGGCAGGGACCCTGTCAGTATCGCAAGGGTTTGAGTCAGGGACTCTTCTTTTTTTTTTGAGGGTCGACGGAGCTGGAGCGGAGTCGGGATTTGATTGGGATAGGGGTTGTGATGATGTTCTTCAGGAGTTCGCTATGTATCGTGTCATGCATTGGATTAATTAACGTTGAGTGGAAGAGTTACTAGAAGTCGTCTAGAACTCACTGTGCCACTGTGATTAATCAATATGTAGACGGATACAGATGGAATGAATGAAAGGTATGGCCAGCCTCTCTTGAGTCTACGTCTACCTACTCACACCACACAATTACAGATAAAGCCTGGATCTGTGGCTGTGGCCACAACCTCCTTTGATCGTGATATCTTCAAGCCTAGTCAGATTCATAGCTTCTCCGCGATATTCATCACTAGCACGCTGCTAGCTTCTAAGCCTCCTCGTGGTTGCTCGCAAGACCGTCTTTCTGCGGCTCCAGGGCTCCTCTTATCATGACTAGTATAGACCATCGTTCATCGTGGAACAGTAGCTTGGATTTGTTATTGAGTTGGATCAAATACCTACTAGCTACACTTCCATGACAGAGATGCTAAGATACCTACGGAGTAACTTACTGTTGGCCGATATCTCGAATACCTAGGTATGCAAGGCCCTGCTTCGAAGGATGAGCGAACCGTGCGAGTGAGTATAATACGAGTCTAATGGTCCTGATTTCTGTATGGGATCATCAGGCACTTTTCGTATCGCTGCTACTAGGCCTCTATGATATCCCAGGCACCATACGGATAGTCTGTTCCCATTGCAGCTACCGTCACAGTTTACAGACAACCTTGCTCGCCTGCTTGCTTGCTTTTAGCCGTTGATGAAACACATGAACGTCTTTATGGTCCCAGATTGCTTCTTTCGAGACTCGGTTTCGCTGAGACGTGGATATATGTTACATCGGATCTGTTTCATATAACCATGCCATAAAACTCAGTCGTAATTGACTTGTTACATGTCATTTACTGAATAGAAACAAGAATTGTTCATCATCCCATACATACATACATACACGACCTCGCACGGACAGGCTCAGCTTTTTGTCATTATCACCAACATTAGAGACAGAAGAAGAGACCCGTGTGTTTGTTAGAGACGAGCCAAGCCAGGCAGGCCAGGCAGGCCAGGCCAAAGACAAGACGAGACGAGACGAGACCACTTTAACCATCCCTGTCCAGATTAGTTAATAGCTATGGATGGCGTGGGCGTGGCAGCCACCGCAAATCAAATGCGACCATGCTTTGGGGCATGATCGGCAAGCCCGGGATAGCATATTATCAGGTCGGTTTATATTATAAAAATAGGAAAAAGAGAGGTAACTAACTAACCTTTCTATCTTTAGAGCCATTTTCTTACTATAATTACTATATAATAATAAATAACTAATTTAATAACCTTTATATAAGTTAATAATATACTAAGCTAATAAAAAGGCCTATAATTTACTAAATAAAAGTAAACTATTAAATAATATCTTTATTTTTTAATATTTTCTATTAAATTATATCCTAGATATAAAAGGCTATAATATTATATTTAACACTAATAATAATTATAAAGTATAAGCCTAAAAGTTAGTAAAAATATTAATATAAAGCTA
>JAAQRH010000422.1:0-48599 GCA_013186785.1 Fusarium pseudonygamai
GGATGCGGGAGAGAAGAAGGCCCAATGAGATTAGATTTAATATAGACAATACCTATGTATGAGCGTTAATAGCATGTTTTTCCTTGCTATCGGCCCCATATGAGGCTATCAAGCTTCTAACTTTTTTAACGGAGGCTTAAGCAGTGAGACCTTTATATCTGCAAATATAGGGGCTTCACTGTTTAAGCCTCTATTTGAAAAGTTAAAAGCTCGATGGTCTTGTATAGGGCTAACGGTAAGCAAGGGAATAGCGTGTTTCTTGTTATGTGCTTCAATTGACCGTCGTTGTGATCTTTACATGCAAGCCACGTGGTTTAGGGGTGCTATTTTTACTTGTGATTATCACGGATCTCGGCTCTTTTTCCCCGTCTGTGCGCCAGCTCTTGACGTAACGCCAGCTTATCTTACACAATCCCATGTCGTCCGCAATCTTTCCCATTTCCTGCTTCTCCAAACTCAATTGAACCCCCTCACCATGTCATGACACGGCAAAAATGCTTCCAGAACCAACACTCACACTAACTCTCCCGAGCATCCATGATGGCATCACCCTCGACTGTCGAATCTACCATCCTCTCTCACTGTCGGCGAACCCCAAAGCTCCAACATGGCTGAAACATGCTGCTGTGGTTGCTCATCCTTATGCGCCCATGGGAGGATGCTATGATGACCCCGTGGTTGGATCGGCAGCTGCGCAGTTACTACGGAAGGGGTTCTTAGTAGGGACTTTTAACTTTCGGTAGGTGTTCTGCTGCTTTGAGGGGATTGAAGCTGATTGTCTAGAGGTGCGCATGGATCTGCGGGACGGACTTCATGGACTGCGAAACCCGAACGAGACGATTATGCCACCGTCGTCGCTTTTGTTCTACACTATGTTCACGACCTCGATCCCTTCCGACCGCACATCGACAATCCCCTTCACAGCGAGCCCTCGACGCCGGCAAGGTTAGAAGCGCCGATTAGTCTCGACGCAGCTGTCACCTCAGCGCCTCGACCACGGCCCGTATTGCTCATGGGCGGTTACTCCTACGGCGGAATGGTCGTAACGCTGATCCCACCCCTCGACGCAATTCTCCAACCGTTCATATCGCCCATCGCAGGCTCCGACGCCGCAGAAGTTCGACTTCGAGCTGCGCATCTCGCTGAGCAGCAGAACATCGTGCTTGCGAGTGCCCGTGCCGCAATGATGGAGGGGTCAGCGCGGGGGAGGAGTAAGCGAGGTGTAAGAATTGGGGGCGACGAGAGCGGGAGTCCACGACGAAGTCATTCCAGTGCAAGGAGGAGCTTTTCGCTGGATGATGAGAGGTTTAGAAAGGGTGTTCACGATTTCATCGCCAAGGCGAGAGCTGGGCGACATTCGAGAAACGTTTCGCAGAATCCACCTACGACTGTCGTACCGCCTGAGCCAGGAGAGCATCTCCCCCGTATTACAGATCTCACCATGCCACGACCTGCTTACCTCATGATCTCACCTCCCCAAGGCGTAGTCACACACCTAGCGACCATGTCACTTCTACCATCAGCGTTGGTGAAGCACAAAGATCCGCAGGACGTAGCGGCTGAAGAGAAGCTGGTTAGGAATCCGTCACTGGTGATCTTTGGAGATGAAGATGGGTTTGCGCCTGTGGGGAAGTTTAGGAGCTGGAAGGCGAAGATGGAGGGGAAGATGGGATCGCAGTTTAGGGGGAGGGAGATTGAGACGGCGGGACATTTTTGGGTGGAGGAGGGGGTTTTGGATCAGTTGAGGGAGAGGGTTGGGGAGTTTGCTGATGAGTTACTTGCGGGATAGGAATCTTATGGGCGTTTTCTTGGGATGTTGGAGTAATGAACTACTGGGCTTCGTGGGCAATTTGAATCGATAGTTGGTATATAGCAAGGGACTGTGTGAGAAATGAGTAATGAATCAACAGACAATATCTCAATGGCACGGAGCTGATTCGATAAACACAATAATAGGCAGGTTAATATAAGTTGATTCTTAGATTATCTATTTAGCAACTTTATGGTTGAGCCGTATGCAACGAGGTCTCGTTCTAATAATTCTCTACTCATGGTGCTCAAGCTCTTGCGTCTGCTCAGCCTTCTCGACGCGGCGCTCGAGGTCCTGACCAGCAGCAAATTTGGCCTCGTCCATAAGAGGAACGAACAAGGGGGCTTCGGTGAAGAGATATCGCATCTCCTCAAGGGGTCGGTTAGCGGTCTCAGGGAGAATAGCCCAGAAGTAGACGGCGTTGGTGAAGTTGCAGACCTAAATTGTCAGTATGTGTGACTAGTGAGGGTAAGTAGAAGAACTTACAATGAAGAGGATGTACCATCTCCAGCCAATGCCGTGTTTGTCATCAAGAGCGACAGAGGTAGTCTGGCCGATCATGGTGTTGAAGGCAAAGGACATCATAGTAGCCAACGACACACCCTTAGCACGGGTCTTCATGTCGAAGATCTCGGCGGGAATGATCCAAGACAAGGGGCCGCATGTAGCGCTGAAAGAGAAGTTGTAGATCCATGTGACGACGATGAAGCCCCATCCAGCGGCACCGCCACCAGTGTTCTCGGATCCAGGAGGGAAACTAGCCAGAAGAACAGTGGCGATAATGAAGGTGATGCAGTTGAGAATGTTGCCGCCGATCAAAGGCCAGCGACGTCCTGTTTTGTCAATGACGAGCATGCAGATGAACTGAGCGACCAGGGCGATGACGGACGAGATCATCTGGTATCGAAGGGTCTCATCACCCTTGATACCGATCTTGGCGTAGATTTCAACAGAGTAGTACTGAATAGCGCTAACACCAGTCATTTGCGCAGCGACCTGAACAGAAATAGCAAGCCACAGACGTCGAAAGCACGACCTATCAGTGAAGAGCTCACTGTAGCTCTTGGCAGAAGCCTCATGCTCCATCGCAAGACGTTCCTGGATCTGATCAAACTCAGCACGCACCCAGGTATCGTTGATATCACCATGCGCGTGAAGTTTGGCGAGTGTTTGAAGACCCTCGTCAGCACGGCCGTGGTCAATCAACCAACGAGGAGACTCGGGGAAGAAGAGGATCAGAGCGGCGAGAAATACGGCGGGGAGGTTCTGGATACCAAGGGGGATACGCCATTGGCCTGAGTTGTCGTCGCCGATGCCAGTGTATGTGCCGTAGCCGATGGCGGCGGCGACGAGGGCACCGATGCCGAGCATGAATTGCTGGAGGGCTGTTACACGGCCGCGAATGTCAGGATGGCAGAGCTCTCCTTGGTAGACTGGGACGATCATGACGAGAAAACCGACACTGGGAGTGTTAGTCTGTATCATATGGGGTTACTGAGGGGACATACCCAAGACCAGCGAGACAGCGGCCCGCGTAGAGGTAGTTGATGTGATCAGCAGCAGTCTGAAGACTACCACCCAGAATAAAGATCAAGGCACCGATCATGATTGTCCATTTTCTTCCAAGGCGATCACCAGCATAGCCAGCGAACATGGCACCAAAGAAAGCACCGCCCGTAAACACAGAGACAACAGCGCCACTATACTCATTAGCTTGGTTCTCACACAGCGAGGAGATAAACGTACGTAGCATTGGGATCATCACCAAACTTGCTCTTAAAGTTCCCAGAGGCAATGACCTCGGCAATTACACCGAGATCATAACCGTAGAGAAGAGAGCCTAGAGAGGCAAACACTGAAACGAGGAACTGGTACCACTTTGGTGGAAGAGCCATGATGTCGATGATGGTGGTTTATTCACAGAACTGAACTGAAAGAAGATCTATCTGGTGGTTTTGTGGGTGTATTTATACATGTTGGTCCAAGGTATCATTGCAAGGGTGCCGTTCCGAGTACCCGAGCGCGTCAAGAGGAACTTTAGAAAGGATCATCAAGACCCAAAGCAAGTTTGAGTTAGGCACGACATTGTTTTCTTCTCCATGGGGTGAGATAACTTTAGTTGGGAAATATGGGGTCTGGAGGTGGAATACAGCGGGTCACTGTGGGAGGAATTGCCCATGGGGATTCGATGAGGAGCGAGGCAAGCGATGTACCCAGTGGAGTTAATGCCTTTCACCTGTCAACGCGGAGATTATAAGAAACCTGCGATCCCTTCCGATTGGAGCGCACAGAAAGTGCGGCTCTGTACCGCTACGCGTACCGGCTTGTTTCTATGACTGGTGCGCAAAGTTTTAGGACTCACTTACACGGCTTAGGCGAAGCAGAGTCCGCTAAAGTCAGTGGAGAAGACTTCCGGACTCGGATCTCCCGGCCGAGAAGGGTCTCGTGCTGCGGAGGAGGACAAGCGCGCCAATGGGAGCGGAAGAAAGGTGGGTTAAGAAACGGCTTATACAGGGTTTAAACAAGCGCGGTGACATGTTGCTATCGTCCAAGGTGAGGGGTTCGCCGTACTTGACCGTTAGTATGGAGATGGAGAGAATCAGGCATAAATTGGTTGACTTCTCTCTTCTTTACTCTGTCAAATTTGTAAACAACTGTTGAGTTATTCTTGTAGACAGCGATTAAAAATGGCTACGTTTACTCGCATTGCTGACGATGAGCGTCCCTCCATCTCGGTAGACCCCAGCGCCATCATCTCCAAGATCGAGGATAACATCTATGGCGGTTTCACAGAGTAAGTCCCCAGCCTCACCCTCAGCTGATGGATCACACCCTGACGTGCGTGGTACAGGCACATGGGTCGCTGCATCTACGGCGGCATCTACGACCCCGGAAATCCCCTGTCTGACGAGAATGGGTTCCGAAAGGATGTCATTGAGGCCTTCAAGGAGCTCAACTGTCCTGTTGTGAGATATCCTGGTGGTAACTTTGTTGCTACGTATCATTGGCTTGATGGTGTTGGGCCCAGGGAGAAGAGACCTGCTAGGTGAGTGCCTCTTACATGAGGATGAGTCGAGTGGGAGGCTGATGGAGTAGACCTGAACTTGCGTGGATTGGTACAGAGACGAACGAGTTTGGTACAGATGAGTTTCTTAAGTGGTGTGAGGTTGTAGGCACTGAGCCTTACTTTGCCCTCAACTTTGGAACTGGTAAGTCTTATTTTCGCTTCAAAGAAACAGTTACTAAGTGAGTTTAGGTACTCTCGACGAAGGTCAGTCTCATCATAACCCTCTCAACCCCAAATACTGACTCTACTAGCTCTCGCATGGGTTGAGTACTGCAACTCCGACAGACCAACATACTACGCCAACCTCCGTCGCCAAAACGGCCGCGAGAAGCCCTACAACGTACCTCATCCCTCTCTCCTCTTCTTCTCTCTCATTACTAATACCCTCAGGTCAAATACTGGGCCCTCGGAAACGAAATGTACGGCCCTTGGCAAGTCGGCCAGATGACAAAGGAAGACTACGCCAAGAAGGCCTACCAATGGGCCAAAGCCATCAAACTCCTCGATCCCAACGTCGAGCTCATTCTCTGCGGTGAAACAGGCCACAGCTCTTGGGACGCATATGTCATCAAGGAGTGTATCAAGTTTGACATCCACGGCCTGGGTGGAAGCACGACTGCTAGTCTTATTGACCAGCATAGCATTCACATTTACACTGCTAGTGAGGATCACTACAAGAACGCCACTGGTAAGATCCACCTCCTTAGTCTACGCAATGGAGATGCTAATAGTGTAGCCCCTCGTTCTGCCGAGCGTGCCATCGAGATCACAGCCGGTCTCATAGACCTCGCTCGCATCGAGAACAAGGTCCCCCCCTCCGTCCGGCGTCAAAAGATCTGCTTCGACGAGTGGAACGTATGGGATCCCGTGCGCGCCCCCGGCGAAGAAGGCGCTGAAGAGAAATACAACCTCTCCGACGCCCTCGCCGTAGCAATCTGGCTCAACGTCTTTGTCCGTCAGTCCAAGCACATGGGCATGGCCAACATCGCGCAAAGCGTAAACGTCATCTCGCCCCTGATGACCACAAAAGACGGTCTCCTCAAGCAACCAACCTGGTGGTCTCTGCTTCTGTACAGCAAGTACATGCGCGGCTCTACAATCGCTGTGAATGTTCGTGCGGGAGAGTATCAGGGTCCTACGCATCCGGAGTGGATCCGCGGTGCTATTGAGACGCCGTGGTTGGATGTTAGTGCTGCGCTTGATAAGGATGGTGTTGTGAACCTTGCTGTTGTGAATATCCATGAGGAGAAGGACTTTGAGACGGAGTTGAGGGGGTTGACGGGTGGTAAGGAGGTGGAGGTTCATACTGTTAGTGGAAAGGACGTCAAGGTTGTCAACACTGCTGAGAAGGAGGAGGTTGGTATCAAGGAGTCTAAGTGGAATGGCGAGGGCTTGTTTACGTTCCCCAAGCACTCGTTTACTCTGCTGCGCTGGAAGCTGTAGACTTGGATAGATCGGATGGATGACTTGGAAATAGAACAATAGATGTCAATTCATGATCTTTTCGGTATGTGAGTGTGATCTTGCTTTCTCGATCTATTCTTGATCTCTCACATGTGCTAGAAGAAGGTCATATGTACTGAATTTACCCAAATGTGACCGACCTTTAGACAAGTCATCTAAAGCTAGGCCAGAAACTTACATCTTGCGTCTTATTTCTCCTCTTCCTCGGTCTCCTCCGTACCATTCACAAGACCCTCTTTCTTTTCTCCCTTACTCTCAGCCTCAATAGCATCATTCTTAGCCTTCCCCATTAGCCTCTGCTGCTCCTCAACCCACTTCCCGGCAGCATCAACAGCCCCAATCGGATCCTCGTGCATGAGTAGATACCCCTGGATAGCCGCCGGACTAAACACCAGCGAGGGAACTAGCCTTGTGAATTCCTCCGCCAACGCAGCTACCGACTTTGTTGTGTCCACTGACTTTTCCGAAGGTTCCGTTGCGTGTTCGATTGACCCGACCTCGTCATGAGAGGTTCCGTACATTAGTCTAAAAAGCTGGGTGGTCGTTTCGGAAGATGCAAGACCGAATTCAACAGAGAAGTCGACTCTTCCGGGGCGCAACAAGGCCGGATCAATGTTTTCGGTGTGATTGGATGTCATCACCAGGACGCGACCTTCTTGTGCGCCTACACCGTCAATAACGTTAAGTAGACCCGACAAAGAGATAGGTTCACGCATAGGCTTCGGCGGCCCATTATTTGTTTGGGCCTCCTGCTTCTTGCGCTTGTTCGTCAAACCCGCTGCATCGATATCCTCCAGCAAAACAAGGCAGGTCCTAGGTAAATCACGGAAGAGCGTTGCAAGACTATCTTCCGAGAGGTTAGGCGAGCTGAGACTGATCATATAGATGTTCAGACCCATCAGCCCAGCAGCAGCAAGCGTCAAACTCGTCTTTCCTGTGCCAGGCGGGCCTGAGAAGAGGTATCCCCGTCGGTAGGGAATACCCCGAGTGGCGTACCAATTCTTAGTGCGAGGGTTCAAGTATCGCGAAAGATCCTTGATGAGGCTCTGCTTGATGGCCTCGTCGAGCGCGATAGTCGACATGGGCCGTGTTGGCTTGGACATACACTTTGTCCAAGAGAGTTCGTCTCCGAATGACTTGACAGCTCTGTAGATGCTTGTGCGACCTCGTTGTTTCTCGAGGTATTCGATACGCGCATTGTAGATAATGCGCTTGAGCACATCGGCGTTCCGACCGAGGCACGAAAGCTCAATCTTCTCAGGGCGCCGCGAAAACGGCGAGGATTCTTGACTTTCAACAGATCTTGTGAAGGAAATGAGGCGATTCTCATACATGAAGAAATGCGTGCCCACAGAAGGTGTCCAGTGCAAAGGTCTCGCATTATACAGCGAAATCTTGGACCTCAACTCATCAAGGCTAGCAGTCGGGTCAACATCATCTACATCATCATCATCCCCAGCACCCTGATTACTCGGCGACGGGATCAGCGAAAAGGGCTCATGATCGAGGGTGCTCGACGCAAGAAGGCGATGGTTATTGCGCGAGAGCTTATGCCTCGCAACCCAGCTCATGACATAGTTAAAAATCTCATCGTGCGCTTTAATCTCGACACTCGAGATGAACTGGGACTTTGCGGCGCTGCCGACGGCTTGGAAGAGGTAGGGTGTGAGGTAGAGGAGGAAAGCGACGGAGGGGAGGGTTGTGCCGCCGGGGAAGAGGGATTCTACTAGGCTGCTGACTGAGCCTAGGGCGAGGATGCTCTTTGTGCTGGGGGATGTGGATGTGGTGTTGGTGGCCATGATGGATGATGCTGAAGGGCTGAGGAGAGAGAGGGAATAAGGGTGATTATATATCTGATCTGGATGCCTTTTTCGTCATTTACTCAGTCTGTCAGTCTGTCACTGCTCGGCGCATTTTATTCACTGCCTCTTTTGACGTAGGCGTTGGCCAACAAGTCTCACCTGCATAAGGCGATGCATCACGATCAATTGACCCCGGAGGTGACAAAAGAAACCGCCGATCTATCTCAAGGTTTGTCAAAGCTCTCACAAGTTTGGGATCATTCCCTTGTATTTTTTAACGAAAAGTAAGCACAGGGGATACCCTCTTCTTTTTTATTTTGAGGTGACTCGACTTTCCTTATTTTATCTAGTGTTTGTATAAGTTGACATGAGCGTATTCACTCCTCTAGAGTTGTGTTTCTGTCACCCTTTGCCGTCCCATCCAAAGAGGCAGCCGTTAATGCAGCTGACCAACGGACCTGCATAACAGCCACTGTGCCTCACCACTAACTGTCCCTACAGCAGTAGAACAAGGAGATCAATGGCACACGGTTTGCCTCTTTTTACAGAATCGTCAAAGCCATTCCGGTAACTTGCATTGGATCCTTGTTGATCGCAGCAGAAGGGGCGTGTTTCGCTACGGTTACCCCACTCCAGAGCATCACAAGCTGCCTGTGAGTCGAATTTAGGCAGATGAGGGGTGTTGAAGTATTTGGTCAGCCTTATCATCGCAGTTGAACAAGACTGGGATGCGATGCGATTAATTGGTCTGCTTCTTGGAGATGGTGTTTTGTTGTCTTGGCGGAGTCATTCGTGTTGATGCCTACCCTAGGCCTGATGGCGAACCAGACCTCACAAGCTCTTCGGCAACAATGGGCTCTTACAGATAGAGTCACAAGAAGTGGAAGATTGGTTACAAAATCTGAATCAATACACAGTTGCCTAATTACGACGAACTATAATATCCTGTGACGTTTTAAGCATTTTACTGTTCCTCTGAGCCTTTGAGCCACGGAAGCGCCAAGGAACAGCTCCAAATTAACAGTTGACCCGCAATTCTCTGGGCTCTCTGAAACACGTTTCAATGTCTGAGTTTCTCTAACGTCGCTACGTCATCCCTTTCGTAACCTCATAAGGCGTGATTTTACTTCACGGCTCAGCACGTAAACCCTCAATATCATAAGAAGAAAGAGAAATTAAGAATGGTATTTTCCAAAACACGCGTGGTATCGGTTAGCTTTTCAGCCATGAGGTCTTGCAACGCTCGCTCCATTCAGTAACACCAAACACACTCAAACCCCTGACCATGACCATATAGAAGAGAAGCTCCAATACATTAACACAATATGCGCTCCAGTGCGCCCATACACGCTTTTCATTATTGTCAGATCGTCTGACTATGATACATTTAGGTCATGACGTGATCCTGCACGGCATTCGAAGGGTTCTATAGTCTCAGTTAGTTAAACCATTCATCCCTTGACGGCCTGAGGAAATTGACCTTGTTGACTTCACCAACCACATCAACACCACTGTATCGCAGCTTAAACAGCAAGCTATCCAGTCCCAGAGGACCCAGCCTCAACAGCGAGGCTATAAAGCTGTAATACTGCACGTTGCGACAGATTCCCCTCTCCTTCTCCTGCAGCTCCTGAAACTCAGCATACTCCTTCTCAAGCTGTCCCCTAATCTCAATCTCTCTATCCGTCGCCTTTTGAAATTCCTCCCTGATTTCCTTCTGCACATTACGGATCGTAGTCTCGCAGTGCTGCAGCCTCGAGGTGTGATTGAGCAGAATTCGTCTGTATTCATCAGACTCTGGGTGAATGTTTTGTTGTTTAAGGGTTTGTTTGACGAATGCCAGGCTCTCGATGATTTCTGCCTCTCTTGCCTGGAAGATCTTGAGGTTTTCGCATAGGGCTTGAAGTTTTCTGTCGGGGCCTTGTGTAGCTGCCATGGCGGACTCTGTGGCCTGGACTTTGGTTTTTGAGGTTGTGAAGAGGGGTGTGAGTCTTTCTCCGTCTGATTTTTCCTGGAGTTCTAGGAGTTCTAGACTTTTGATGATGTCTTCTGGAGTTGAAGGGAGTGAAGGAGTTGATGGTTGTTGTGGCTATTATGACGAGTAAGTAATTGGTGACTCTAAGTTTTCAAAGATGTTATACTTACCGAGTTCGAGTTTGATTCTGTAGCGTTCTCAGCAACAGGTTCGTGGACGGGCTCGTCAGAGTCGATCTGCATCTCTGTTTCCACAGACTCTCTGACGTGAGCTTCAGGCCGTTCAACAGTTTCAGCTGCCTCAGGTTGAGGTTGCACTGAGGATTCAGACTCCATGCCTTCAGGTTGAGACGATGGCTTTGATTTAGGGGACTTGCAGTCCTCTCCCTTATCGGCGCTGGAGCTCCTGTATTCAGGGAAATCTGATACTGTTTCCACAAACATAGAACCATCTTCCATCGTCGCGTCCACTTGGTCTTCGCGGACGGTCGGATATGATGACTCCGCACGCGTAGCCCCTGGAGAATCCGCCGTGACCGTCGTGACACTCGACGCCCTCGAAACAGGAGAGGACGCCGACGCGTAGTCGGACACGACCGATGAGGAAGACGACGCCGGAGAAGCCGGTGACACAACACTTGGTGTCTCCGGTGGCGTATCCTCAACCGCGACTGGCGTCGCGGCGGTATTCTCACAGGGAACAGACACTTGCTGTTGCTTCTTTTCTTTCTTGGTCTCGAGACCAAAATGCTTGAGGGCATTACTCAGATCACCTCTGCTGAGCTTTGGATTGTTCTTATCCCGCTCCCTTGCGGAGCGAAGCAGAGTGACTTTGAGAGGATGACAGATATCGCCGCCGTTCATATTGTACCTGCCCTGATACCCCTTGATCAGATCCCGCAGGTCCCTCATCATGGCGACAGTCCACCTCTCGGGCTCGAACGTGTCAGTCGTCCACTCCCATGGCCACTGCCCCGTGAGGATCTCGATGTCTCTTGCGAGGGTCATGCGAGGATCTGGAGGGGGGGCCTTCTTGTCAAGCTTCATCCTGATCTCCTCATCCGATAGAGGCTTGGGGTCAGATGTAGACTTTAGTCCTCTCTTGATGCGCGGCGCATATGAATCCTTACTGCCGTAGGGTCTGCCTATACGGCGACGACGGGAAGAATCACTGGCCATTGCATTAGACATTCTGTTGCATGTGACGAAGATGCAGCTATAGATGACTTACTCTGAGGGGCATTTTTGATCGCCAGTTGTTGGAGAATTTATACTCTGGCGTTGATGCGGGCTATACCATCTTTCTATATAGCTCCACCAGTATCAAGACGCGTCAAAGAGGAGGTCGTGATAATGGCCGCAACCCTCACAACCCCAACGATCAGCTAACTGTGACGTCAATATAGCATTCTAGACTTTTTCTTCACCAATGACATTCTCTCATGACGCTGGGGTTTGAGACAATGACCGGGTCCAAAGCCCAGACAGTGTAGGAAAACGCGACTATATTCGTCTCGAACCAATATTTTAATGCCTCTTAGTTAGTCTTCACATCCACCAATCAAAAAATCAGAAACCATTAAAAGTATTACCCAAAGAGGCAATATCTCACGTCGAATTTGCAGACTCAACACAGTGCGCTGAAGTGGAGTAATAGAGGTTTGAGTGAGCTGATCGATGCGGTGAGTTTGATTGCCCCCGCTATATAGCGAGATTAGCAGGAATGTCTTGGTTGTTTTGATAGAATAGAGACTACTGTCTTGCACTAGAATTTCGCGGGAAGCTAGCGCGTTGGTGTCCGTGTTTTATTTGCTTCCCGAGACATGCCCAGCCGCACAGTGTGAGGCTGGCCTGTGTCTATTGGAGGAAGATCAGATGATCAGTTGATCAGCGACACTAGCGGTCTGGCAAAAAGAAAAGAGAAAGTGATAAGAGAAGAGGGAGAAAAGTAGATGACGCTGTGGAGTATCTTGCGGGCGACTTGAGCGGGCTGAAAGTTCGATACAGTGTATATATTACTGTGCAGGCAAAACCTGGAGCGTGCCGCATTTTTGGAGATGCCGCGATAAGCGAAGACTCATGATCACTACCAACCTTAGCACAAGGTGCAAGATGATCAGCACAAACCGAGTTATGCTATTCCTCAGCCTCATTCATGATACTCTCCGCCATCTGGACCAACTCAACACCATTCCCCTCCAGTCTCCCCAATAACTTCGCCATCCCGCCAGGCCCCAACCTCACCAACGTCTCGACAACACTGCAATGTCTAACCTCCTCCAGAACCTCCTTCACACGTCCCTCCAACCTCTTCTCCTCATCCTCCAGGTCAACATCCCTCTGTTCAATCTGCCCCAGCTCTTCTAAAACATCGGCGTTTGCCTGCGCTATTAATTTATCGCATTCTTCGAGCTGTGACGTGTACTGCCGTAGTGACTTTGCGAGATCATCTTCTTTCATCATCATTTCTTCGTGGTGCTGCTCCACAAAGTTTCGGGCTTTGAGGATCTTTTCCCGTTCTGATTCGTAGGCTTTCATTTTGGAGCATAGTCTGTCGACTTTTGCGTTGATGTGGTTTATTTGGGTTGCTTCACTTGCTTGGATTGAAGTTGCGATCTCGTCCAGCGAATTGGTCACTTCTTCGAGCTCTTTGTGCTTTTGGGCGTGCAATGATTGCAAGGAATTGGCGATGTCTGTGATGGTCTGTTGGCGAGGCTCGGTAGGCTCCGCCGTTCGTGCTCGCTTCGGGCTCAGTGAAGGTGACGAGGGCGTTCTTGATCGCTTTGCAGGTGTCGCAATGTCGACATACCCATCATCATCATCATCATCCTCGTCGCCAA
This sequence comes from Fusarium pseudonygamai, assembly GCA_013186785.1. NCBI lineage: Eukaryota > Fungi > Ascomycota > Sordariomycetes > Hypocreales > Nectriaceae > Fusarium > Fusarium pseudonygamai. Next base: position 12,958 of record JAAQRH010000422.1, read on the forward strand.
AATGGTCAATGCCTGTATAATCTAGCCATCCGTCCTCGTCTTCTTGCACGACCGGACTGATTGAGCGCTTCAATCGCGTCACTGTTGTGTGCGTTGTGTGAATAACATCGCGTCTGGCATTATCGCTATCAGCGAAATAATCGCATGCCTCCACAACATCGCAGTTCTTCAAATGCGGGCGCCGTCGATCGCGCCTCATCGCGCATTCGCGCAGATAATTCTTGACAAACTGAAAGTCGTTCCTATGATCCGGAAAGCCTCGATAGATAATCCTAAAAAGCCTTCGCATAGTCTCCAGAATCTCGATACCCCAGCTCTTCGGAGCGAAACCTGCGACAAAGTCCCAAGGCCACTGGCGCGACAGACGGTAGACTGATCGAGCGGCATCGCCGACTCGTTTTCCCATCGTGGATTTGCGCATTCGCCAGCCCAATCTCAATGCGATGCGCTCATCGGACATTATGTGAGAAGCAGTGCTGCGAGGCCGTCCCCGAGGCTTGGGCTTTCTGCATAATACGGATGTTGACGACTTGGGCGGTCGTCCCCGACGCTTTGGCTGGGTGGAGGGAAGCATCGCGACAAGCCCAATTTTTGAATCGGCGAGTTCATCATGGTCGATTGTCTGCGAGCGGCGAAGACTCCGACGCGTCGCAAAATTCATTTTGCGCGCGCAATTGTGATGACTGGCTTTTCGGAGTCAAGTTGATATATGAATGAGAGGTCCCCTCCTTAGGCCTGCCTCCTGGCGGGAGAGGCTGCCTATGACCCCAACTGAGTCAGACAACTTTCAGCATTCTGCCCCCTATAAATACCAGCCACCAATTTTATTTCCCCAGCAACCCGGCAGTATTGAATACTTCCAATCAAGGTGAGGCAGGTAAAGAAAAGAAAACCGCCAGATCATGGATGAGTAGGTATCTATGTGAATTCACTTTGCTACCAGATGAATGCTTTGAACAGTGAGTGAGTGTTAGGTGCGGTCTGGAGCTAGCGGCGCTTGTCTTAGTGGAATCTACAGTGCTAAACATCGTGGGAAACGACTAACACGGATGAAGTGAAGACGACAAGCCCATTTACCGGGATCAGTATCATCTTATCTTATCATGCTTCAACACGCAGAAAAACAACAATGTCATCTGTTGTAGAACAACCTGAAACATGCCATCTGCCTCTCTCCACGCCCAGCGACCTCTTTTCAAGACCCTTCCAAGCGCTCTTCATCCATTCTTGTACTTCCTCTCCCAATCTCCAAGCGGCAGTACATCTCTCCCAATCAGACATCCCCAGACCTCCCAAAATAGACACACTAAACCCCTACAGGCGTCGCCTAATATCTTTAAACGCGCGCCTCCAACACCCGTGGCCAATTACACGGCCCCTCCATATCCACACTACCTTATTTCTGGAGTCTTCTCAACACCAAGCCCTTTGTATCGTCTGTCTCTCTCTGCTCTGCTGTTTTCGCTCGGCTTGTGTTTCTTTGTTTCATCTGCCGGTGCAACTATGATGCGCATCCCTGTTTTACGCTTCTTTCCCTTCCCGCGCTTGTGTTGCGCTCACACCATGCAGAAACCCCGTAGTAATTTCCCCAGGCGCCCTCATGGATCATCCACATATGCAAATCGGGTGGTTCTCGAGATCTGTGTTCCTGCTTTTAGCTTTCCAGCTTAAACAATTTTCCTGCTTGTGTACTGGAACATACGGCGCTTGCTCAAACTTGGTAGTACGGATGAACGCACTCTCTCCACCAAGATATCTCCATCTCGACTGTAACCGCCCACTCTCTTAACCGCCCATGGCTCTTCCAAACAGCCGCTCTGCTGAGCCAATATCAGCAACCCATTCATGAGAAACTGCTTCTTTCAGACACGAGTGTGCTGTTTCATTGTCTCTGGATCTTGTTTCAGTCCCAGAGCCGCCCACCTTGAGATTGGTCTTTGTCCTCTCCCCGAGACCTTAAAGCTGCTTCATATCCGGCCTTCTAAGGACCTGTTCTCCATTCTTCAGACAAAACATCACTTTTCCATCTTTCCTAGGTTTCAATCTTTCCTTTCTTCTCTCGTTGTGGTTCTATCTTGGCGCTATCTCATCTGTCGCTTCTTGACCCGTCGTGCTTTAGTTTTCCTTTGACCCTCTCTACTACTACACTTGGGCTTCTCGCTTGGACGAGGGATCCGTTTTCCTTTTGGGCCGTCATCTTCAAGACCGATCAAGCATTACCAGGCCGGTTGACCCGGACCTATTCCTCTTTTCTACGCTTAATCCGTAATCTTGTTACAGGATTCACCTTGTGAATCCCCTCACTTCTCGTTTCTACACCCCCGCTACTACTACTCTTTTCTCCATGATGCCGAAACACTCTCGAGCTTCGAGCTCATCTCAGAACCGCTACAATGCGGGTATCCCAGTCTCTCTCGCCCCCTCTCCTATGTACAACCAGCAGCGCATGACCATGCCCAACTACTACGGCATGGGAACAACTGCCTCTTCTTCTATGCCTCTTCAGTCACAACCTCAACAACCTACATACGAACCCTACCCCACAAGCTCGGCGCCGCCAGTTTCTGTCCCTGCTCCTGTTCAGACCAGACCCAGCTCGGGTGCCTGGGGAGCTGCAGATGACCAGCAACTCCTTACTGCAAGGATGCAAGGTCTGAACTGGCAACAGATCCAATCGAATTACTTTCCCTCCAAGACTCCCAATGCCTGCCGCAAGCGTCATGAGCGATTGCTAGAACGCAAGGGTGCTGATGATTGGGATAATCTCAAGCTTCAGCGTCTGGCTAAGGAGTACATGGCTATGAGAAAGGAGATCTGGAGTGGTCTCGCAGCTCGAACGGGCGAGAAGTGGAACGTAGTCGAAGCCAAGGTAAGTCACTATCTTTAGTCATCTTCTGAGAACGTTTACTAACACACTCTTAGTGCATGTCGAATGGCCTCAAGAATCTGCAAAGCGCAGCCCGCGCCGCAGCCCGCCGCGACCGTCTAGAGTCCGGCGCTCTCTCAGGGTATGACGACGACAGCGGCATCTCCGGCATGGGCCTGACACCGGTTGACGAACTAGACGCATCCTATAGCAGCCCCGAGACCACCGCCTCGTCCGTCGTGGCCTCGGCCAACACGTCCTTCCAGCAGCTCCAGCCTCACCACATGGCCGCTGCCGTCCAGTACAGCCTCGGAGCCTACGCGCCAGGCTACGGCGGCCACGGTTACTCCTCGAGCGTGAGCTCCCAGGCGAGTGCGGGCCATCCCTACGGCCATCACGGTCACAGCCAGGGGAACAGCCCGCAGTACATGACGCAGCGACCGCAGAGTTCGGATATGGGCATTGGGAATCTTATTAACCGTCCAGGACGAGGTGTTTAAGCCTCACTCCCTTCTCTCTTTTACACGTTTGTTTCACGACTTTTCAACAAAGCCTCATCGGGGGCATCTACCCAACCTCGCCGTCCATTCTTTTTGTCAATCCTTATAATCCAGCATACTGTATGGCGAGCAGCAGGGCTTTACACGGTGTTTGGCGCTTTCAAGGCAGTTATAACGACGATAACGCAGGATATTTTGCTCTAAGGGAGTTACTTGCCTAATGTTTTTATTAGTATTCTTTCTTTGTGTGTGTTTGTTAAAATGGTGGTCAGGAGGAGTGGGAATGATCATGGCACATTTCCTTTGTATAACTAGAGATAGAGATACCACGACATGAGGTGCATGAGGATCTAGCAGCGCATTGTCTTTTGCAATCTATTTACGCATTCGCTATGAAGAAGTGTTTCCTCTTTGATGCCTTGCTATTAACAGAATTTGCAGCGGTGATATATGAGCGAGTTTCTTACTGTTGACAAAGCCAATGCGACAAATCTATTTGCCTTCAAAGATACAAGTGGTGTTACATATTCATTCGTTATCCTACACGTCACCGCACAGGCTTATCGTGCTGCAACTGGCCATTGGCTGTCTCCGCAGCCATGCTCATCATCTCATCCAGTTCCTCTTCCTCCCACTCTCCCTCATCCTCTCCAAACACGCTTCTCCAGACTCTACTCCACATGCCCTTCTTGTGTAACAAGGCCAAGATCATAATGCCTGGGAGATGCCATACACTTGCCCAGAAGAGGCTTCTCGCGCTGCCCTGGTGACCCTCAAACCGCCAGAAGCGCACGGCTTCCTTGATAAGCCAGGCATTTATAGGTAAGCTCGTTACGGCAAAGGACCACTCTGTTACTCCTGCGGCGCAGAGAGATACGCAGAGGGGAATGAAGGCGAAGCTGTATCGGAGAGCGACTCGGCCGTTTCGTGCGGGATTTGTCCATGCTAGCATTCGAAGACCTGCCTTCTTGTACTCTTCGCGGATGGGCCAGCTGAGCGCCATGAAGTGGGGGAATTGCCATGCGAAGAGAAAACCAGCCATGACCCAACCACCAATGGATGAACCGTCGGGAGAGAACAGAAGCTCACGCCATGAACCGTCCTTTGTAGCAGTCTCGCCAGCAGCCGCAGCCCAGCCCATCAGAGGAGGAATACCACCGACCACCGCGCCAATCCAGGTATTGAAAACCGTCACAGCCTTGAGAGGTGTGTACATTCCAGCGTAGATAACAATATTGGCGAACCCAAGTCCGGAAACAGTGGGGTTGACACCAAAATATAGGGCGCCTGTACCCAAAGCTCCAGCCAATACTGCAAACAGAACGGCAGCCCTTTGGGAGATGAGCTTTCGCACGAGGGGTCGGTTTCGAGTTCGAGTCATCTTGGCATCCGTGGACGGCTCATAAAGCATGTTTAGAGCATTCGCACTAGAAGAACATAGCGTCGTGCCGATCGTGAGGAACAATAATGTTAAAGGACTCAAACTCGGTGTCTCGGTCGTACTCGGCGACAGCATTTCAGGAACGGGATATAAAGCGTATGAAGCCATTGCGGTAAGGACGACGAGCATTGTTAATCGGGGTTTCGAGAGGGAGAGACATGCGGAGAGGTAGCGGCGGAAAGAACTCGTTTGCGAAGCGGCGTGGGAAGCGAGGAGGGACGAAGCATCTGGAGGAAGTGGTTTTTCGCCTCGGGCTGCAGCGGCTGCAGCTTCAGCAGCAGCTTTCTCCCTCCGTTGAGCCTGTCGTCGTCGATGCGGTGCTAATTCCTGTTCCGGCTCCGTCTGCGCAGTATTCGTAGAAGATATCGTAGCCGCCGAAGCCGACGTGGATCTAATGCCATTGGCACGCCGTAGTATTACAAAATCGAGACATGTCGATCTATCAAACAATCTATTCGAGAGAAAAAACGAAGAGCCCTTCCACGGAGCGGGAGCGATTATTCTGGGCTGTTGGAAGGCTGCGGCGGAGGACATGCACCGTCGGCTAGCGGGTGCGGCTGCGTTGAGGAGGATCTTCTCCGCGGCGGGGAGGAGACATCGTGGTGGTCGCATTATGGCGTGGAGGTTGCGATTGGGTTCATGGCGGTGCTGGGCACGCCGGGTTGAACGGTGAACGGGGGAGCTGGGGAGCTGAACTGGGAGTGGTTCGACTGGTGATGCTGCAGCAGATTCTTGATGCAATGGTGGATAACCCGATTGGGGAATCCTGGGGAAGAAAACGTGATTAATCACGTGTGGGATCAGTTGGAGAAAGAACCCCGCGACCTGTTGCTTGCTATCATTCGAAATCCATGAATTCTTATTGAACGCCGCTAAACCCAATCAAAGTCATTACAATCCTCATCGTATCATCAAGGTTTGATCTTATGAAGGTCAATCTCAAGCCTCACGGAATTCTTGGGACCGTTTCTGAGTGGAATAACCGACAAGTGCCGGTAGCAACTCAATCGCCTCCCTCCACAACAAGTTGAAATCGGAGAGCCACTTCGACCCACGCGTTTCCACCACATGATCACAGCATCGTCTCGACATTGGCGTAGAAAGTTTTGACCCCATCAATTCAAGTGAATTGGGATACGGAAATAGTGCTGCCTGGAGAAGAGAAACCCCTCTTACCTCGCCCTTCTCGTCGTGGTAATTGCAGCCGAATGACAGGAGAGAAACAAGCGTTTCGGGTAGCCAAGCCGAGCGAATGGCCGCCAAAGTTTCCGTCATGTCTAATTCTGGTGGGGGTCAGCTCGGCTTGGTGACTTGACTTGAGCTCAACGACTCCATCGATGAGTTTGATGATAAAGCAAGATATTGTCGATATTGACGAGATATATTATTTAAATCACAATTGACTCCTTATACTCTGCGAACTTTACCAAAGAAAGCAGCTCATTCGCATTGACATATCGCGGACATGACGACATTATTGGACGCTCTTCGCCAGACCAGTCGAGTTGACTGCGACACTCTCGATTCGAATGGTACGAGCCACAAACACGTCGCAGGCTTCAATTACTAACTCAATAGTAGTCGCTCATGAGCTGGGGCCCTTTGTGGATTGCACATCTAACCAGGTAAGCACGCTCTTCATGCCCGTGTCTCTAGTAGTGCTGACCTTCACCTTCAGGCAATCGCATTCTCGGAGATCTCAAGACCGCTTGCTGGTGAACCCCTTTTGCATCACGATGCTTTGATCAAAGAAGCTATTCAAAGTGCCCGTGGGGCACTAAAGGAAGCGCAAGGATCCGCGACGTTTGAGGAGTTTGTTGTACAGATCTTGGTACGGCAGCAGCAAACCTACGCAATGGAGCTTTACTGACTCGAGAAGATGGTGAAACTTCAACTATTGATCGTGCCTAATATTACTGGCTATGTGCATATCCAGACCAACCCAAAGCTGTCCTACTCAACCGCCGGCACCATTAGTGACGCCTACCGTAAGTCTTCCGTTTCGTATCTCTGTTGCCTACGCTCACTAACTATCCAGGTATCGTGAATGTCTTCAAACATCTGGCGCCGGAATTCGACGAGAAGAGGGTGTGCATCAAGATCCCCGCAACTTGGGAAGGTCTCCAGGCATGTCGAACTCTTGAGATGAAAGGAATCGCGACTCTTGCGACCACCATGTTTTGCATGGAGCAAGCGGCGTTGGCCGCCGAGGCCCAGTGTACCTACATTGCGCCATATGTCAATGAGCTCAAGGTTCATTTCGAAGCTGGGTAAGTGTGACTCGCAAAAGTCCCTCGCCATTCTAACAATCGCAGATACGTTGACGAAAACAAAGCCTTTGACTTTTGTCGCGAAGCACAAGCCTACTACATTAACCATTCATTCCGCACCCAAGTGTTGGCGGCATCACTCACATCTGTGGACGAAGTGATGCAGCTTGCCGGAATCCAACATGTCACGATTTCACCGAATTTGCTCAATGGCCTTGCTTCAACTGACTTGTCGACCTGGAATGGCAAACTGGGCGAATACTTTGCGCAAGGCCCTGCACAGAAGAGCTGGGAGACGAAAGACTACAACGCCCTGGTTAGAGATGAAAGCTCATGGAGAATGGCTTTCACCAGAAGTGGCTTTGGTACGAGTGAAGGTAAGATTATCCAGGCCATCAACTACTTCGCCGACTTCCAAGACAAGCTCGAGGAACTTGTGAAGCAGCATGCTGGATAATTTCGGACGCATCGGTCCATAAAGTTGGTGTTGGAACATCTCATACCCAGACCGAAAGGACAAAGGAAAGCTTCTAACAATACCATAATGAACGACTTCATTCACACCCCTCGATCGCCCTCTCGTGATTCCTCGTTATTTGCGATTGAACAAAGAAGCTCAAATAACAGATTGCCAATTGCTATTTCCACGCAACCGTGTGTTTCCAGCTTCTTTGTTTACATTGATTGAGCTTCCCCTCTTTTCGGACCTACCAAGTCCGGCTCTGGAGACAAAGAACAGGCACACAGCTTTCTGGCTGAAGGGGGCTTGATTGCACCCCGCTCGAGAGGTACTTGGAGCTTTGGCCTGCCTGTTGCTAATTTTGTGTCAATAGGTGTTATTGTCGACCCTTTTGGGTTGACGTTTTGTATGGCAGGGCAATTGGCCGTTAGGCCACCAACAAGTTTCGTTTCCAACGGCCTCTCGTCTCAATGCGCATACGGGATGCCACAGACTTCAAGAAAACGTTCATAAAAACGAAATTATTCTTGATGCAGTAGTTGTAGTGCAGCGCAGATGTCGACCTTTGACCAGCCCTCGAAAACAAGATCAGCTAAGCTCAAAGGATGAACGGTAACGCCGAGGAAAGGCGATTCTCGTCACAGACCACCCATCAACTTGTCAAAGAGAAGTCATGTCTCTTTGTTGCCAACACCACGGCAAACCACTTCTGGTACGTGCGAGATGCTAGTCTGAGAACAATGATATTGCACTCAGGCCATTGCGACCACAGGACGAGGCTCACCTCAAAGGGTCTTCTTGCACCAGGTGTGCGATTTAACATCCTTTGCGACCCTCCATAATTTCTGACCGTTATGATCTCTTTCTCTTTATGCCCTTTTCCTTGTTCTTTCCGCACCAACTGAGCTCCCAGAATACTCTCACATACACTCGTTTTCTGATACCCTTTATCTCTGCATCTTTACTTGGTCTTTCATTATACACATAGAGAGTTCGATCGCAGCCGCCTTCGACGAGCGCCCCATCCTGTGACAGTGTATGGTTGTTCCCGATAATGGAGGAAATGACCGGCATTGTCTCATCTGCGGGCCAGGATGAGTCCTCCCTCGATTACGTATCTTCTGACATTACTGCGGCTCGCTTCGACCTTCTAGTCAGTCCAAGCGATTCACATTGGGTGGAGAAGCACAAGTTCTTCACGGAGAGACTGAAGTCGGATACTCCCATCCAAGAAATCGTTCGAGAAAACTTCACATACCATGAGAGTCGCATGTTGATGCCATCTGATCGCGCAGACGTGAAGGAGTTGCAAGATGCCAATACAAAGCGATACGAGGCTCTTCTCAAAGATCGCTTCAAGGGCTATGAGGACTCTTTGGCAACAAAGCTCACGATGATGTACTTTGGTTTGCCAATTGCGCCGATGGAGGACATTATCAAAGAGCTCTCTATGGCTGTTGGCATGGGGAAGGATGTTCCGACGTACAACATCAAACCGCCAATGCATTTTCTTACAGCACACGATCGTCGCAACTGGGGAAAAGATAGCCTGAAAGGTAAGCTATTACGAACCTCCTCAAAATCTCCAGTACACCACTAACAACCTCAAGCCAAGGAAGCCTTCAGTTGGCCCGTCCCGGCGCCAAAGACAAGCGACCCGATTTTGAGTCTTCGTGGAGGCGATGGACCTCAACGCAATGAACACGTCTCTTGTGACTACGTCCCCTCAACTGAGACTCCAGCAACCCCTGAAGAACCATGGACTTATCTTTATAGCCACTATGGGCGCTTGCCATTTCGTCCTCGCAAGTGGCGATCATTTGCACTCGTTCTACGACAACTGCTACATAATCACCCTGATGATATTAGAGAGAAGCAGTACATCTTCGACCTCCATGTTATCTATAAGGAGACCGGCGAGCGGAAAGTCCTTCGTGACAAGCTACCCCTGTCGGGTGGCAGCAGAGCAATGCACTTCCTAGAGGGTCACTTTGCCCACGGCTCGAAAGACAAGACACATAAGGATTGCTGTACTCTCTTTATTGATCATGTCCGGAAGGAATCAGCCAACACAATCAATGATTGGGAACCTTCCATGCCGCAATTGGAGACAGACACCGTCAGGATCGGGCGGTCTCTTGGAACTTTTCCTAACGGACCCGAGGAGGAAGTCATCGGTTATGCGTATATCCCATTTCCCAAGATCGATACCTCACGCTTCGTTGCTAGCAACTATGCATCTCAACAGTACAATGCTCACTTCAGGGCCGCCACCGATATCCTCTTTGGCCGACCCATGGGCAACAAAGACGCGGGATGCCCTGAGTACAACCATGCTTTGTTCCGTCTCTACGACAGGAACAAGCCAGACGCCTCATTGACCGTACCCATCGTTTACGGTGCCATGAGTCTGCCGCAATCGGCTTTAGAGCTTCTTCACCCGCTGAACAACCCTGGCGCTTGCTGGATGATTGAGTGCAACTGGCTCGACCCCGATGTGGTGCCTCTTATCTTGCCCAACTATTACCCAAGCCCTAATCCTCACTTGTTAGATGATGACAAAATTTATGGTGACGCGTACAATTATGTCTACCACCCAATCGGCGAGATTTCAACAGAGGCTTTTGACATGGAGTCGCACAGAAAGCTTGAGTCAGTGTATGTTCTTGAAGGTGGCCCGATGAATAACTATGGGCAGGGCATCAAGGGCTTGAAGGTTAGCCTGAAACCTCGTAATTCTGGTTGGAGAAAGGATGCCGTTGCAATCGCTGTTGCCGAGAAGATCCAAACTCTGTCGACCTGGTTTTTGACCATTCACCCTCATTTTCGCCCTGGGCACTGTCGTCTGTTCCCTGCTTGGCACGACGGACAAGACATCTCGATCGAGTTGCCACCTCTGACATCCACAGCCCAACATCTCTTTACCGCTATAGATCAGCTGGTATCCAAGACCAAGTACATGAGAGGCATGGGCCAAGACCTCATGTTACTCAAAGAGACCTTCTGTGCCGGTGCCAACAACCGTGAAGATCGAGACACACCATCGTACCTCATCCGCCCTGACTCATCTGACGATGAGTGGTATCGTGTGAGAGAGTCCATTACATCCCCAGCCATAACAGTTGAGTTTGTCAACAAATCAGATGTTGACTGGGAAGAATGCATATCGGAGTACAACACCTGGGGCGTTCGCGGGATTGACTCCGAATTCTATGTCTCCCGCCCTCGGCTAGGTGGTGACACTCTTGAAATCAAGGACATCAACGATAGAATAGCCGACCCTACCGCCAATTACCCCTCGGCTCCTGCAAGTCTCGGCCCCCAGAGCTCTAACGAGGAGGAGGAGCCCGTCAAACCACGGTCATCCCTCAGAAATAATGCATTCGTTAGCCATGCACTGCCTCATGTCGAGATTTCGGCTCCGAAGCTCGCGTTGCCCCAGGCCCCCACGCTTAATGGCGAATCTGAAGCTGAGCAGGAAGAGGAGCAGGAGCAGGAGTATGATGTCGGTGTCTTGGCAACCAATCGACCTGACTGGGCCAACAAACCTCATTCCCCGGACCGTCGCCGGGTTTACAGATCAGAAAGTTCAGAAGCAGCCTCAGAAGCAGCTTCAGAAGCAGCTACAGAAGAGCCGAATATTTATGATTATTCAGGAGATGAAGCGCCCTCTAGAGATGTTTCAGAGGCTGGAGACGCCTCGGAACAAATGGAGGATATAACAACCTCCGGTGATCACAGCGGTGATGAATCAAGCAGAGGGGACGATGGCGCGGGGAGTGATGATGATGGCGATGGCAGTGAGGGTGGTAATGGGACTGGACACGCCGCTGCCTCCCGTCCTGGTCCTCCCAACAGCTCACCATGGGACTTGGATCAGAACGCGTCACGAGAGGCCCGACAACGCACATGGACCACTCAACCCAGTATCTTTAATGACCTCAGAGCTGAGTCTGAGCCAGTTACGATTGGCATCCCTTTGACTGGAGCGCCCGCAGAGCAGATCCTTCGTACCGACGATTCTGGCAATATCCCAATGATCTCCAAAGCCGTCCTCACACTGACCGAGCAAGCCAAGCTCCAGCGCGCCCTCTGGGAAACTCGTAACCTGCTCCTTAAGCGCACCATGCGGTGCATCTATGAGGACTGTGACTTCACCTGTCGGGCTGATGATCATGAGGCCAGGAAGAAACATACTCTGGAAGCTCATAAGTCGCGAATGTGTCCTTGGTGCGACGAGCCAATGTTTGAATGGTGGGACAAGGCTCAGAGGAATAAGCATATGCGGGAGAAGCATACTAAAGACCTGAAGGATGTCTTGGGTATCGTGGATAAGACTACCCCCAGGACGGCGCCTGCAGTACCTCGCCCATCGATGCCCCCTCAGGCAGTTCAACCCCAGTCTAAGCAACCGTTCTCTCTGGGACAAGTTGACAATCCTTTCGCTGATCCTTTCGCTGCAATTAGTACAACCCCCCCGGGCCGCATCCCAGCTCCTATGGCTCATATGGTACCTAATACAGTACCGGACCCTGAATTTCAACGTCGTTATGAAGAGCAACGACGTTATGAAGAGCTTATGCGCTCAGCTCGTCCAGTGCCACCAAACCTCCCCTTCGGTGGTAGGGCACCCAGGCCACCAACAGCAGAGACACGAACAAGAGAAATGATCTCCCATCCTGCCCGTGTTCAGAGGGAACCTGAAGAAGCGAGAAAGTCACGGGAAGCAATGAATAGATATAAACGTCTTCATCCTCCGCGAACGCTCACAAATCCCCTTGCCTGGTATGACATGACTGGACCAGTAATTGTCATTGACCCTCCACGGGTTTGTGGCATCCGAGGCTGCAAAGCTGACGTCAGCCGATTCGGTTCTTATGGCCTATATGACCACATCACGGTAGGCCATGGGGTCAATGAGGCTCCGAAGTGTCCATTCTGCGAACTTCCGTTCTTCGTAGTCGAGGGCACAGATGAGGAAGGCAATGAAATAAAAAAGTATCGCGGGGCCACAGACTGTACGAAGCACTTGGACTGCCATGTCTACGAACTCTGGGAACATCTGCAACCGGTTTTGGAACGTCCGGAGATGGTCTATCATGATAACACCGGAAGCCCGTTGAGGGGGGAGGTAGAAACTGTTGTGGTGATCGAACCAGAGACTTATCTTGAAGGGCTACCGGTCCCACAGCGTACTGTCGTCAGGAAGTGTAAATACTTCGGGGACTGCGGTATGGTCATTGGGAGTATGACTGTCGAGGAGTATAATCGTCATATTGAGAAATGGCATACAGGGCAAGTGTCTGATGACGAGGATGATGACGAAGACATGGGCAATGCTGATGCTGATGCTGATGCCGATGATGAGAGCAAGGATTACAGTGACAGTGAAAGTGACCACGACGATGGGAACCGTGGCAGTTCTAGCAAACGACATCCTTCTGGTCGTTCTCGTGCTCGAGGTCAGTCTGCTCGGAATGCCTCGAAGAGCAGATCCGCAAGCCCGGCTCCGCGAGTGACTGAGGTCTTTTCAGAAGATGAGGATGTGGATGAGTCCAACGAATCAACTGGCGCTGTGGTGGTGACCAAGAAGCCTGCTCCCCCAAAGCCTGTCCCAAAACCCCCTTCGGAGAAAGCGCTTGGGAAACGCAAGGCAACAACACAGGATATCGAATCGGCAGCTGAGAGCCACAGCGAAGCCCCTTCTACAGTTTCTCGTGGTCGGCGACGAAATACCAAGGCTCAGGAAGAACCGCCTGAGGCAACAGCTTCCTCCACTGAAGCTCAAGGCAGTGAGGCTCAGGGCAGTGTCTCGGGGCGAACCCGGAGCAATAAGACCAAGAAGACTCGCCGTGAGGGAGAGAAGGATAGCCAGTATGAAGACGATGGGTATGAGACCAATGACTACGACGAGGAAACAAATAAGAAAGGAGGAAAGTCTTTTCGTCGTCGAGCGAAGTCTCCAGACTGGGTGAAGAAGCTCGGTCCTGAAGATCCCAACTTTGACCCCGACGAGGATATGCACTGCTCCAAGTGTCTCCGCAGGATGCCTAAGAAGCGAAGCAAGACTCGCGATACAGAAGTCAAGGTTCGTATCGATCACTGCCATTCTAGCTTGCATACTAACACACAACAGGCTCATACTAACAAGTTGCTGTGCTGTGGCATCCGCAACGCCCCAGGTTCAACTGAACGTCTTCCCAACCGCAGCGGCTGGATCAAAGGCTCCGACATTCCCGAGGCCCTCCTCGAAGAGATCAAGAAAACCTTCCGCCGTCGCTACCCAACATACACACGCACACTCTATCCCACCAACCCAGTCGACCATTACATATCAATCTGGCGATCCGACCCCAATCACCCAGAAAACAGTGTATGGTGGGACATTCCCTGGCCTCCCTATGAGGGCGACCCTCCATTCCCTGGGAAATGGGAAGCGCCCGGCCTGCCGTGGGATAACACCAAGGGTGGACGAAAGCGACGCAAGATGTACACCGGAGTAGAAGTCCCTGATTCCTTGTATATCAATCAGAGTGAGACTGACACTGATGTGTCGATGCGTGGGACTTTTCCGGAGAACCTTAGTAATCTCACTATTGATGCTACGCCGGCGTTGAAGCGGCCTGAGAGGCCGATTGCTTCTATTGAGGAGGAGACTGAGGAACAACCTGCTGCGAAGAAGCCCAAGCTCGGTAAGTTCCATCTCTTCCCCGCCGCTCTTTATTGTTCTTGTCATGAACAGGACTGACATTATAACAGGGACCATTCCCAGACGTGGAAGAAAGCCTAGCAGTCAACCTTCGCGTGCCTCGAGTCGACTTAAGATGCAGCGAGACGCTACCACTTCTACAGCTCCTTCGACGGCTGTTTCGAGGGCTTCTTCCGTGGCACATGCTCCTAAGGCTGCTCCGAAGGCTCCTAAAGCTGCGCCGAAGGCTGCCCCGAAGGCCCCGAAAGCTCCCCCGAAAGCTGCACCTAAGAGGGCGACTCGTTCAAAGACTGCGACTCCAGCGCCGGAACCTGCTACGAAAGCTGCTGCACCTAAGAGGGTGACTAGGTCAAAGACTACGACTCCGGCGCCAGAGCCTGCACCAAAGCTTGCTAAGAAACCTGCCGCGAAGACTGCTCCTAAAAAGGCAGCGGGTTCAAAGACCGCGACTCCAGCTCCGGAGCCTGCTACGAAACCTGCACCTAAGAGGGTGATCCGTTCAAAGACTACGACTCCGGCTCCTGAGCCTGAGTATGATAGCAGTGATCCTGATAGGTGATTTGTTTGAGAGCATGTTATTCGAGTTAGACTGGCTTCGTTATGTTTAGTTGTGATGAGTGTTTTCTATGTTGGATGATGAATTGAGCATTACCTTTGTTATTTGGTCAAGATTTGGTATTGGAGTCATGTTGTATTGAGTTTGTTCGCTGGTTGTATGGATCGGAATCTTGTATCTTTTGCTATGTATCTAGATCTCTTCATCGCTATCGCAATTGCCTCTCATTATACTGTTTGCAACACCCCAAAGCACATTGATCTCGCATGTCTGTCTGTCTTGAATAAAACTCCATTGCAACGCCTATTTATCCCCTCGTGACAACTCTATCAGAGGTCGTCAGTCCGAATACATGTGAAAGTCGACGCCATACACGCCTTGCAAGATATCACCAATTCCTCTAGAACCCTGTCCGTTCCTCCTTGTTTCAAGCCTGATTTGCGTCATTATAATGCCTCGATGGCGCTGAGAAGAACATCCACTCCTGCATCACCCATCTCGCCCTTGTCGCCGAGTAGTGCACCGATGTCGCTGAGAATACCAAGCGGGATGTAACATCCTGTCTTTGCCTTTTCAAGACTATCCTTGAGACGACTAGTGTGCTCCCATTCTTTGGCAGCGACTTCTGCGCGGTCGATCACACGCGATGAGATACCGCACATGGCGGCGCAGTGCATACCGAAACTACCCTCAGCGACACCATCTTCTAGTTTGTACAAGAAGGTAACGCGACGCTCCTCGTCATCGACGTGGATCTGCATCCTTCGTGCTCGGATCTCGGGATGGTTCTCGAACTCTGTTGCAAGAGAGTGGTAGTGCGTAGCAAAGTAGCCGACACAGCCGATGTGAGTAGCGACATGGTGAAGCACAGCCTGGGCGACAGCGACACCATCGTAAGAGCTGGTTCCGCGACCAAGTTCATCTAGAATGACCAGCGATCGAGGTGTGGCTTCGGAGAGAATCTTCTTGGTCTCGGACAACTCAACAAAGAAGGTCGATTGAGCGGCGAAAATGTTGTCGTTGGCGCCGAGACGAGACATGATGCGATCGACGGGAGTGAGGCGTGCGAAAGTGGCAGGGACGTAGCATCCGATCTGAGCCATGATGACGGCGACACAAGACTGTAGTTGTTAGTAATGTGCAAAAATATGTAGGGGAGAAAGAACTTACCATGCGAAGAACGGTGGATTTACCGGCAGCGTTGGCTCCAGTCAATAAGTTGATCTTGGCCTGGTCGCCACCAAGCTTGATGTCATTGGGAATGAAGTCGTCAACTGTGTTCATCATACAAGGATGTCGCAGCTCCTGGAAGTCAACAGTGCTGCGCTCCTCATCCACGAACTCCGGACGGCAACTTGGCTGGCCAAGCGAAGCGGATGCCTTGGCTAAGCTGACAAGACAATCCAGCTGCGAAATAATCTTGATGGCTTGCAGCCATGTTTCGTAGTCAACATCGAACTTTTGGAAGAATCGCGACGCAACTTCGCGTACAAGCTGCGAGTGCGTTTCTTCCGCTTCTTGAAGCTCTCGCACAAGTTGAGATAGTTCAGGGAAGTACCAACGCTTGACGTCCTTTGTCGCTGACATCTGGCGGAAAGTCGAAGGAACCTTGACACTCTTGGGAGCCTCCAACTGGTAGATCTCCTTACCAACGTCTGTAAACTTGAGGAGCTTGCACTTGAACTCCTTCTTCTTCTCGGCCAAGAGATCCTCGAGTTGTTGCTTAATCTCCTCGATGCGATCGGAACTCTCGTCGAAATCTTCTTCAATACCACGCTCGGGAATGAGTAGCTTCTGGTCACGCGCCTTGGTACGATCAAATGCTGATCTCCAATAACTCAAAGGCTCATCGAGATTGGGCATTGACGAAATCAGCCTGTCGACGAGGCCGTTACCACCCTTGTAAGATCCCAGAAGGCTCATGGTGTACTCTATCTGCTCAAAGCCTTCCAGGACCTTGACAAAGTCCTCGGGTTTGCACGCTCCAGCGTGGATTCGTGAAATGAGTCGCTCCAAGTCGGGCATCTTGACGAGTTGTGAGGCGAACTGTTCACGTACTGTCTGATCAGCATTGAGCATCTCGACAGCATCGAGACGTTCATTGATGCGATCAATGTTGCAGAGCGGGTGCGCAACCCATGATCGGAAGAGGCGTTTTCCAAAGGGCGTGACGCACTTATTAAGTAGGCTGAACAACGTACCCTCGGAGCCGCCATTGACCGAGTTGGAGAAGACTTCAAGGTTGATGAGCGTCTGACCATCCAGGATCAGTGTACCGTTCTTTTGAATGGGGTTGTAGAGCTCGAAATTGCCTTGCGACAGCAAAGGTCTCTCAAGCTTGAGGAAGCGCAGGTACGAGATCAATGCACCAGTTGCTGACATGGCCAAGTCATCGTCCCGCAATGACTGGAGAATCTCGGGCCAAACTTGTTCATCAGCATCTTCCCTCTTGAAGTAGCCTCCACAGTCGAGTTCGCGACGGGTCTTATCCGCCTCCCAGAACTCATCACCCGGCTTGAGGTGTGTCCAGATGGTGGTGGGGCTAGTATTGTTCTTGAGGATACGCAGTGCCTTGGTAGACAGCCGAGACTTCTCAAGAAGTAGTTCTCGTGGGCCGGTTTGAGCGATGAGGGTCTCAAACTTGGTCAAATCTACATCGTCCACAAAGGTAGAAAGGTAGAAGCGTCCCGTAGCAGTGTCGGCAAAGGCGATGCCGAAAGCAGGGAGGCCGTCAACGACAGATTCCTTGATAGCGACACAGTAGGAGGCCATGTCATCCTGCAGCATGCTACCGTCGACAAGCGTTCCGGCTGTAAGTATGCAAGCAAGCTCACGGGTGATAACCTTGTCGGCCTTCTTACTCTTATCCTGTCGTTCGCGCATCTCTTTGCCCAAGTTTGTCTCCATTTGATCAACACGGGCAACCTTGTATTGTTTGGCGATGAACTGGTTCACCCAGTGATCGAGTGAACTCTCAGGCACTCCGACCATTCGCATGTTGACCCGGTCTGTCATCTTGAAGTCGAACTCCTGATGTCCTACGGTGGCATCATTCTCGTATAGTTCGTAAAACTTGCCCTTCTTGAAGAAGACAATTGTATCCCAAAGGTTTTGCTTGATCTTCCAGTATTGAGTCTCGAACGGAGAGAACTTGTGCCAAGCAGCCGGAGGGATATAAATTGTTCGCTTGTCATACTCAGGATGGTCGGGCTTTCGCTTGTCTTTATCCATAATATTGGCAAGCCAAGGATACCTTTGATCGGGATCCTTGGTGTGTGCCTTCTCCTTATACTTGGGGTCCCTTATGGCCACTCTTTCAGCTGGCTTGACGACCGGTTGCTTTTCGGTAGAGGCAGCGTCGTAGCTCCATTGCGAGGCCGTAGCGCCTCCCACATCATCCATCAGCTCATCCTCTTCAAGAATGCTATCCTTGATATCTATTTCGGGTTCAGGTATGGGCGATGACTTGTTAGATCGTTTCCGGGGAGCAGCGGGCTTTGAGGGCCGCTTTCGCTTCTTGGAACGAGAGGTATCTTCGTCTGAGTCTGATGCGATAAAGTCATCCATAGTATCTGCAATCGTTAGAACTGAACAGTGAATCAGGCACGGGAATGCATACCACTCTCGTTCTCCTCAGCTTCTTCCTCTTCTTGTTCTTCGTAATCGTCCTCATCCCTAACAACCTGTCGTACTCTTGTTCTTCGACGCGAGCTTGAGGGCCCGCCAAACTGGAAGGGCTCGTCTTCCTCTGAGGACTCGGCGTAACTAACAACCTTTTTGACCTTCAGGAGCATCAGTGGCTGATCTGGCTAGTATCTTGCATTGCGAGTTTCTCACCTTTCGAGTCGGACTGCTGGCGAGAGCGTCGTGGTCCATCTTCTTGGAGGGCTTCTGTTTCTCCGTATCAGCTCGCGTCGCGGCGCATTCTCGGGCATTCTTTACCTTCATGGTCGAATCGAGATTCTCCTGGGAGCTCGGGGGCTCAATAGCATCACTATCAGGCACGGGGGTTGTTTGCTTGATGGCGACTGTTGGCTTGGGCTTGGACTTTGAGAGCGGAGTTGTCTTTGGCAAAGAATTCGCCTTCGTTGTTTCTTTCAAGCACGAGGATTGCTTGGTCGTGGGAGAGGCTTTCGCGAGAGGAGATGATGCGGGAGCGGCGGGCGACGAGGGGGGCGCTTTTTGGAAGAAGGAAGCAATTGAACGCTGCTTGGCTGAAGAAGTAGCGGCAGCTGGTTTGGTCGCTTTAGCGGGCGTTCGGGCCGCAGTTGATCGCTGGCTCGTCATGATGGTGAATGGCCTCAGCAGTGCGCAGCGATTAAATGTGCTAGGCAGGGCACTCGACAGGCGTGAATCAGGTAAAAGAGACAGTGGACAGTATTCGATGACGTGTATGTGTCTTCAGGCAAACAATCAGTAACAATTGGTACAACAAGAAAAGTCTGGACGAAAAAGAATAAGTAGGTGATTGTATGAAGTTGAAGATGTGGATGGACAGCTTCAGATTGGGAGGGCCATGTCTTTCTTAGATTAACTTGGTAGTCGCGTCAAGTAATTTAGTAGGGGGGACAGGGTGCACGCGTCCTCACGCGTTAATTGGAAAGTGACAGCCCAGCAACCGAGTCTAGCGAGTCTTTCGCACTGGGTAAGCACGTTCGGTACGCGGGGAGCGGAGCGTTGAGGACAGTTCTTATCGCAACCCAATCAGCTTCCTCATTGTGATCAGACGTAAAACTGCTGATCTACATACCCTGGACCATCTGCATGTCCTGTCGCGCTGTGAACGATGATCACGGACATCACTGAGTCAAAGATTGTTCAATACAGTGAGACATATCTTAGTAATTCCAAGTCTATTCTCGTCACTGAGCTACTGTAAACCGGGGTGCTCACACAGTGTTTCATTGTTGTTAAAGCACCTCAATCCTTCGCCCTGTAAAACTGTTAGACCAATTCGTTCGACGCGACGATGTTTCTCGACAACAGATAACACAATCTTTGATTCTTTCTTCAGGAGCATACGATTGACATTAATCTATTTTGTGCTATCCAAGAATTTGACAATCACTTACGTATACCGAGTTCTATAATATTATCGGTCCATTGCGATATTGACTCACCGGAGGTAACCATTCAGATCTGTCATAATGGCAACCCTCGAACCTATCTCATCAACATTGATCGTGTTCTTGTAGGACTCCTTGATTCTCATGATCGATCATTTCTACCTCCTTTCTGCGCGTTTCACATAAGATACCGCAAATATGTATCAGGTACTCGTTTCAAAGCTAAAGTCAAAGTCAATGGCCGAAAGCCACCTTGATATCTCATTCATCGTACAACACTAATTACCCCAAACTCAAATCAACTCCTAACCGTTGAACTTTCTAACCTTGAAAGGGCTCGCGGAAGCCTGAGGTGCAACACACTTATTCGCCAGAGCAGCCTTACCCGCCGCACTAGTAGCACTAACACAATCCACGCCAATATCCTTAACACCATCACACAAGAACACAGGGTCTCCACCACAAGGAGTCTTGATGTTAAAGTCCTTGAACTTGATGTTCTCACAGACAGCATCCTTGCTAGTCGAACAAGTCAACCTGGCAACAGCATTACCGTACTTGCCGGAGCTGTAACCGGTAAAGTTGTCGAAGAGAACGTTGGTGATGTTCATGCGAGAGGGGTACTGAGCGCAGGTGGTAGCGTTGATGTTGAAGTAGCATGAGTCGATGAAGGCGGTGTACTCGTTGTTGCCGCCCCAGAAGTTGCGGAAGGTCACGTTGTCGATGAAGCCGTAGCCGATGTCGGGGCCGGCCCAGGTCTTGAGACGGGCGCCGTGCTGGCCGTTGAGCATCCAGACGTTTTCGATGACGACGTCCTTGACGAAGGACATCTCGCCCTTGTACTGACCGAGAGAGCCAATGGACTGACCGTGGGTGCCTGGTTTCATCAGTAAAGGCTTTGTGCTGAGAGAAGTGAAGTGAACTTACCGTTGCAGTACATGGTGTCGACGTGGACGTTGGTGGCGTTGCTCTTGGGGGAGAAGCAATCGTCACCAATGTCGACCCAAGCACGCTCAACGTTGAGGTTCTCGACGTTCAGGGAGTCAAAGAAGTCAGTGTTCTTGGGAAGAGCAGTGGCGTTGGTGGAGCGAGCAGTGCAGATGACGTCCTTGAAGGAGATGTCCTTGGCTGCAATATATCAGTACATGATTATCAAAGTCATGGCAAGAGTTACTTACAGGTGACGACAAAGTTGGTCCAGCAGGGAGAGTCCTTGAAGTGAACACCCTGGATGTCCAGGTTGGTGGCGTTCTGAGCATAGAACAGAATAGGTCGGAGATAGGCGTTGGTAGTGTCAAGAATCTCCTTGCCGGCAAACTCTGCATATCGTTAGTATGAATTTGATTACGCTGAGAGGAGAGACATACCGTTCCACCATCGCTGACCGTTACCGTTAAGAACACCCTTTCCGTAAAGCTTGATGTTCTTGCCACCCCACTTCCAAAACATGATCGAGTTCTACAACCATTAGTCTCAGCTCATTTCATCACGAAGTTTCAAACATACCTGGAAAGGATGCTTATAAGCATTCTTCTGCCAGTACGCCGTATCATTGGTAAACTTAATCTCACCCTCAAGATGAACATGAATATCATTCAAAAAGGTAAGATCAAGGGGCTTTCCAATGACAAAGGTCTGACCCTTGGGGAGATATAGCGTACCTCCCTTGTTCGCCTTCTTCAAGCCCTTGTAGAACTCTGAAGACACATCATCGTGATCGTGCTTACTATGTCTGATAGTATAGACCTTGCGATGACTTCTCTTGACGGGGAGTTCATAGGGATGCTTGGCGCGGAACTCTTCAATGCTGCGAGGAACACCGGCGGGGAGCTCGATGGCCTCGGCGAGAACGCCTGCGAAGAGGGAGAGGGTTGAGAAGAAGCTCGAGACCTTCATTGTGAAAGGTGGAGGAGAGGAGTTGGCTTGAGGACCAGAAGAAAGGAAACATGGGGATGTTTAGAGGTTTTATATACAGAGAGTGGATGATCATTTCGGAGGTACTCCCGAATACATTGACCCCCAGCATATCAAGCGGGTCTGAACTGCATACCTTAGCTAACTTAGTTTAATGGTTCTCGTCTCATGTCAAAAAAGTTAATGAACCCCAGATTGCAAGTGTTGTTTTCGCTAACAAAGCGTCGTCTACACTGGCCCTCCGAATAAGCTTGTTCCCAGCGGGCGGCTTCTCATTCGTGGACTGTAGATTATCCGCGGCTCAGAGTTCCCGTGGAGCTGTATTTCCCCATTCTTAGCGGTAGATCACCCCGCCCCCATCGGTCAAGGTAATTCCCCCGCAAACCCCAACGTTGAAATTCGAGGGGGCGACGCGAGCCGGATCGACTGTTTGAGCGGTGACATTTTTTTTACTACTAAATTAAAGGGCCAGGGCTTTAGTGAAGGGTTCGCGCTCTTGGGGTGGTGAGCGGTCTGGATGCGTGTGCGGCTGGGCATGACCCTGTCGTCGGTTTCAGAGTTGTAATTAAACTTAAGGATAAAGAACTTTAGATGTAACCCTGGTAGGACCGACTTATCTACGGACGGACATCATGCGAGACTGCGGAAGACTGCTCTAGAGTTCGACTGAGAATAGAGCTTATTAAATCATGTAAAGCTGAGGCACGGAATGGGCTATCGGCAAACGATTAGATGTGTTCATATTAGTGAAGTCAGAGCTAGAGGACACATTTTTCATACCTCCATGGTGTTACTACAATAGAGGCATCGAAATCGTGCCCAAGTTTGAGAGATTAGAAAAGCGTATGGTTATTGAACGATGACCCTACGGAGTTTGTGATCCTTTGGAACAGAAGAATTAACCTAACTCACTCCTCACCTTGACTACCTATCTCGTCAGGGGAATGTAACGAAAAATCGATAATCTCTGTAGCTATTACTCTCGTGCGTTCTAATGCGTTAAATATCTATGAAGCAACTTTTGTAGCTCCAGATTCAGTTATAAATATCCAGAAGCCAAACCCCAGGCACATTACTCAATGTCCTGTCCAACATCCCTCCCCCATTGTATCGATGCCTTCTCATCAGCCGTCAAATCAGCCTTAGCGGACTGTACTTGCACCATGATGAGAACCAGAGCCAGTCCAGTACCAGTCCAGAATCCAATCTGGCATTGACTTGTTCCATCAAGATTTTCGGTACGCTTCTCCTTTTGTGCCGATGTTGCCATCTCAACAACACCCAGCCAAAATGCCATGCCTAGGTAGAGCATGCTGGTGATTAACGCACCTGAAACTGCCTGAAGATGATCAGGTAGGGATGTTGTGATGATGAAGTTGTGGATGTTAAAGGTAATGTCTACCCCAACTATTGCAAGAATCATGGCGGGGAAGACGAATGCCCAGGAGAGGAACGAGTTTGATATTCTGCTATCGGGGATGATTGGAAATAGAATCAATGAGCCGAGGAAACCAAGGCATAAAATGATCAGGAGTCGTTGTCCGTTGAGGATATGAAGAGAAAAGCCGCCGACGAGAGCAAGAATGAAACCTCCAACTGTGAGAGGAATGAACCAGGTGGTGGTCAGTAAAGGTCCATCATACAGGACTGATTCGATGCTAAGAAGCATGTTAGCTTGGTATCTGGTAGACAGAATATGACTTACTAGAAGCCAGCGTAGAAAAGAACCAGACTGAACGATCCATAGGACGCGAAGAGTGCAACGACCAATCGGCTCATGTAATTCGTCTTGAAAACCTCTGCTGACACAAGAGGTTGACTGGCCCTCCATCCCTCAACGTAAACAAATAGCGCAAGGCAGATGATACCCAAGATCAAGGCTACATTGCTCTGAGGCGCGTTACCTCCGTCAGTCAGGGCATATACCACCAATGCAACACCGGGTACGACAGTAGCCGTACCCAGCCAGTCAATCTCAAGGTCAGACCGTGAGTTTCCATGACCCTTTGGAATAGTCAAGAAGCCAGCGATGAAGACGCCCGCACCAAAGAATGCACCAAAGAAGAAATACCATTTCCAGCGAAGGACCTGGGCAGATAACGCGCTAAAGAAGATACCAGAGTAGAAACCGATACAGGAAGAGGCGCCAAGAATGCTGAAAGTAAGAGTGTTCCGTGGGCCAGGGCGATAAATGCGCGACATGATAACGACACTAGACGACAAGAAAGCCGAGGGACCCAAACACTGCATTGCTCGACAGGTGATGAGCATCGCAGAATCCTGACTGAAAGCAGCAATGATGGACCAGAAAATCAACCAAGCAAGGCCGGAAAGGAAGATGAGCCTTCCGCCGTGGATCTCGGAGAGTCTTGCAAAAGGGAGAATTAAAACAGCTGCAGTAAGATTGATGACAGCCGCAGGCCACGTCCTAACCTCATTCGAAGGATCCGGCAATGCAGACAAAACGATGGGAAACCCAGAAACAAAATACTCGCTAACCATTATCGAGCCCACGATGGCGAAGATAAACCCGAGCTCTGATGAGCGATTTGGGAAACATGCCGGGCGATTCGGATCGAGACGATCAAGTTCTTTGTGATGGAACGATAAGGGTTCGCTAGGAGCATTGTGTCCTTGTTCGAGAACACCGGTTGGAGTGGTGGATTTCTCAGCCATGCCGTGGTACATATGAAGAGTAGGCTGGGTTCTAATGGTGGTGATGAAAGATTCGGGAGGTGTTTTCGCTAAGTCATACCGTTTCGGGTATGGGTCCCAGGGGTTGTGGATTTTGGATCCGCTGTTGATGGAAGACGGGAATGGAGATAAGACGGACAGAAGTGGATATTTCTGCAGTCTGAAAGCAAACCACGGTTGGATCTGATGGAGTTGTGAGTCTCAGCTTGATTATCAAATATGAAGAGAATATGACTAAAGCTTCGAATTGCGGCTTTGTGGAAGATGCATTATTTGTTGACATGGTGGCAAGTGGACACCGAGGGTTTATAGTGACTGATAGATACTCTGGACAAAATTCAGTATATATGCAATTTCCATCTCATAAGTCTGGATTCCTCATACCCTCTCCAGATGTTGGCAGCTTATCGAACAGCTACAAATACTAGTACAGCCCTCCAGCCCTTCAATACTCGAGAGTGCCTCTTTCCAACTATCTGTCTTCTGATGATCTCCCAGCGTCTCAGAATGGGAGAACCCAACGAATCCCATAAGAACTGATCTTGGCTGTCCATCTTCACTTCTTGCTGGGAAGTCGTTCTCCACGCCCCAGGCGTGAGCTACTTGAACATCATCGAGAAAGGCCTGCCTGAGAATCTCCTGAATCTTGGACGAGAGAGTTTCTTTCTTTTGGTCTGAGATGTCTTGGGGGAAGTATGCCAGTATAACCTTTGTGAGAGGAGATCCAAGAATTTCTGAGGACGGAACCATCTTGATATGTTTTGTGAACTCTCCATACGTGCAGATCTTGGGAATGTCTTTGACTGCATCTGCACCATATCTGGACCAGTCAGTCGCCTTCATCCATTTGTTGTGTAGAACTTACTCCTCAGCAAATTGACGATGTTGCTCGACGGAATCAAAGTCGAAAAAGCCCCAGATCTTTGATGGATCAACCGATTCCAAGCCCCAGTAAACTCTTTGAGGGCCACCAGGCTTGCTGATGACAGTCTTCCAAGCGTCAGTCAGGATTTTACCCTCTAGAGTGGTATGGTCCATGATGTTCATGTTGGGCTTGACGCCCATGCAGCCAACTTCGGTTACGGTCATTGTGTAGATTGCGATTTCACGGAAGTTTCACCATGAATGCTAAATAGACTGATTTGGGCTTCCTTTATAATTGTTTTCAGCTTTACTGCCTGGAAGATTGGCGCTATTCTTATTGATGCCTAGGTATTGTATCTCGCTGCCTTGCGCTCAATGACATTACTCAGCAGTCTGACGTACTGTTGGTTCTCCCGCAGATTGCTTGCCTGAAATGTCAGATCTATCACACCTAAAGCCACTTCAGATACTAATTGCAGCACATTTCTAACATGCGTCGCGTCACCCACGCACTATAGCCACCTGTTGTAAGTGGAAGATAGCTGGCATAAATCGGTCTGACAATGGATGCCCAATTCTTCATTCCGGTGATGAAAATCAGCTAAGCCAGCAAATTTATAGCTCTCGAAAATAACATTCATGGATGGTAAGATGGAAGAGGCGCGAATATGATCAGAAGACCTTGTCAAAACAAACCTCCTTGGGCTACAAGCCAGATTTCAAATCATGTCATCAAGTTCCAGAGGGTCTGCAAGTTCATAAGACTCAAGATCAGAATCATAGTCAGACACGCAAGGGCCCCTTATCGGAGACGACTCGGTAGACAGCACGCTGAACCTGTTGCTTTCCTTGAGAATCCAATAGCCTTTGTTCTTGGAGCTTGAAGAAGGTATGTGATACGGGACATTTGGATAGCTGTCCACATATGGAAGACGAATGACATCCATTTCGCCATCAGTAGTTCGCCAGATCTGATTATAAGAACGGCATATTTTTGAATACGATCCAAAGTCTGTCTTTTTTACGTCGTAAAAGATAGAGTCGAATGATATATCAGGCAGCGAGATGGCATGTTCTGCCAGAGACGGCATCATTCGCGCAAGGTTGTCCAGATGAACGCCGATGGTTGGCCAAGCACCAGAGCCCCAGCGTGATCTAAGATGCCTTAATAAGGGCTCGAGAGATAAATAAAGACGACGTAGCTGCGGGAACTGGGTGGATATTGTTCCACATAGGTCCTTCAAATCGGCCTCATCAATGACATTTCGAAACTCGTTCTCGTCTCGAGACTTCAATTTCCAGCTGATCTCAAGTGATTTTATGGATGCGAGGCGCTGCGGTAACAGAAGCTGAGGAAGATGTGTTATCATTGCTTCGTTGGCCATGATGATGGTGTTTTTAGAGTAAAGTATGTCGATAGCTTCGGCATAGCTGCAGTACGGTTAATTGCGATGATTTTGGCTGCAGACAGACGTTCAAGGACTTACTTTTGGCGACAAGATTGGAGCCACCCCATTGCACCGATGCGACACTTTGCGGGGAATGAGCCTGGCCATGAGTCGCAGTGCTGGGCTGCACCGACGCGACAGGTATCAGCCCAAGGACCATCGGGTCCTCCATGGGTCATTGGACCTGTTTGCGAGATATCAAGATCAGGCGGGAGTCGATGGCAAACAGATCCCCACCAGATCCACGACCTTGGCTTCGTATCATCGACGACTCGTAGTTTGTCCCCATACGTGTTCTCTAGGGCGATGCCACAGTGGCTCTTATCCAACGGTTGAATGAGACCTGGTGTCATATCGAGATAATCGTAGGAGAAATCCATATGAAGCCGCCGATTACCGAAAGCTAGTATCAGAATGTATCTTCTAATATCGGGTGGTAGCTTATAGTACGCGCAATGTTGAAAAGTCGGTTTCGGTAGTCCAGGCTCTTCTGCGACATCTCGAAAGCCAGACGGAGTCAGACATCGAGGGCGAGAAAGAGGATTGGGAAGCAGTGAGAGTGTATTGATTGCATCTTCCTTCTCGAGATCGCGCGTGACCTCTGAGATGTCAGATTCGCTTGGAGGATACGGAGAACCCTCGGAAATTCTCATTGTGATGATTCGGGCTAGCGACGGAATTGAGAAGAACGAGGGCGATGGAGATTGGATTTAGTGCTCGGTGGCCTGAAATAAGTGATTCGAGCGCTATTTTACTTGAAACATGACCCGTGCTTTGGCGTGGAGCCACTCGAGGACCAACAACATGTTGGTAGTGCGTGCAGTGCAAAAAGAAACACATTGCGTCAGCTCAGGATACCAGGATGATGGCAAGTGCTCGTGAAGCCAGCGAATCCATCTCTTCGTTATTGAAGGAGAGAAATGGCAATCAATTATAGAAGATAGCTGCTCAACGGTCTCAATATTTCACACCAAAAATGTTGCTGTACTGCCATGAACATTGTACCTATCGATTCAGCCGTATGGGCCAAGAGCCAATAAAACCGTAGTTTTCAGCCTCTTTCCGAGTTTGTAATTGTAAAAGTCCTGCCACAGATGCGACTTGAACGTGGTGAGATATTACTGGTAGCCTGATTGTCGTCTGTGCCCCCCTACATCTTTGCTTGTGTGTCACCAGAAGAACCTTCTCCTTGCCCAACTCTCATCTTAACACAACTGTCGACACCATGGCAGAGCTAGCACTCGCAGTCATTCCGCTTGGCCTCAAGACATGTTCTGGGCTTGTAAGCTATCTAAGCGGACTCAAAGATCACGATGATGCCATCGCTCGACTCAAGCGCCTCGCGGAGTCTCTCGAAGGCAGTTTCCGCTTACTTGATGGTTTTCTAAAGAGCGGCCATCTGGATTATTCGACCTCGCAAGCTGTGGCTCAAGCGCTACGTTGTTTGGGCAATTGTGAGGATGGCTTGAAAGACCTCAAGGCTTTTGGGGAAAAGATCTCCACGACGACCACGCCTGACCCCAAGCTTGGAGACAAAGTCAAAGACAGCTATCGCAAACTCGCCTACCCGCTGCGACAGGCTCAGTTTACACAATTGGGGAATACGTTGGACAGTCTTTGCACACCTCTAAACTTGGCTGTCCAGAGCTTGCAGCTGTGCGTCACCACTAAAGCCCTTGTCACTTTCACTAACTCCTGTCCAGAGAGATACAAGCCAAGACTTCTGATACTCTGATCTTGAACACTACGAAGCTTCAACAAACATCAGATGGTGTCTCGGCCCTTACTTCCGATGTTTCTGGTCTTCGTGACCCCATTTCAAGTATCGAGTCGAAATTCCCTTCGCTTCAAACTTCCATCGACGCCATTGCTCCACAGATTAGCCTGATGCTCCAAGCACAGTTCAAATCCCAGATGGACGAGATCAGACATTCATTCCAACAAGCTGAGTCCTCAGCACTTCAACGGAACGCCCAAGCAAATGAAATACTATCACAGCTACATATCGATCGTCGAAATCCCGTCCCTGCCGTTTACAAGCTTGCTGCAAAGCCAAGCGCGCTCTCTACAGTTGCTTCTTCAGGTTTGGTCTGCTCTTGTCGCGCAAGGAGACTCCGCACTAGAAAAACGCATCGGTTTGGGCCACTTTATTTCATTGATGAGACGACCACCGACATTGCTCACTACAAGGACTGTGAATTCAGATTTGTAGACCCTAAGTATTCACGAAATCTTACGGTCAGATTCTCCAGTGTTGTTCGACTGATAAACAAAGCTGTTGAATTAACTCTGTGTACGGCTGGAGGAGCAGGCGGCTTTAGCATCAGTCCGTCTTTCACTTACTTCGCAGAGGTCGATGAAAATAGATCACCCGCTTTCAGGGTTTTAAGATTACTAATGAGAAGCTACTCTCAAACCATATGGGCTTTGACGAACTACCCAGATTTCTTTGTCAAGTCTATCATGTCCAAACTGCAAGCTATATTCAGTTCAGGAACAGCAAGGCCCACGGACCTCAACTCGCACGGCCAATCTTTACTTCATCTGTTGACTATTATGGTCAGTCCGCCACCCGCGAGAAAGGTTGGTTCAATTGTTGACATCCTCAGGTGGGGAATGATAGTTGTATAGAACAGAAGCAACTTGTGAATACCCAGGTTAAGCAACTGTTTGAGTTTCTTATCTCCACCGGAACACCACTATCTGCTGTTGATTCTAGTGGATGGTACGTATATTGATCAGACAATACCTTCGGCGCTGATGCGTTCTAGGATGGCGTGGCATATAGCTGCCAATCATCTGGTACTTCCGGCAATCATCATAGGAGACTTGCATGTCGAGGATATCGAAGTAGGTCCTGGAACAAGGAGCGGGGCCACTTTCTATCATCGTGGCTCGCAAGACCTTATGAATTATGGTGATTGGAATATGAAATTCGTTGAAAGTAAGGCACCTAGGACATTGGTTGCTTACCTAACTAAATAAATAGGTTTACTTGGACCACTAACACTCGCCATTCTACGCACAGACATAGAGGAGGCAAAGCGACTAATCAACAACCACCCGGAATGTCTGGGCGAAACTAGTTTCTATGGAGAGACTCCTTTGCACTTCGCAGTAGAGATTCCAGAGATTCTAGAGCCTTTGGTACAAAAAGCCAGTCCAGAGCAATTAGTCCGGCCAAGCAAAATTACTGATGGGGAGATAACCCCTCTCGGTAGAGCAATCCAGCTCAGTGCAGACATTTGTAACGACCAGGAAAACAAGGACGGGACTTCTTGCCCTTGCAACACGGCAGTCGAAACTCTTCTAGCTGCAGGTTGTCCGATTATACCCTATCGCGACTTTACGACATGCACGACAGTATGGAACTTTGACTTTTACCATTTATTCACCCGCGCTTCGAAACACTGCAAGGATCTACTTGCTAAGCAGTTGCAATCCTATCGGCGGGAACTGGAGAAAATAGCTCAAAGGAAGCTACCAAGATCAGTATACAGGGTGTATAACTCTTTGGTATCCGAGACAAGTGTGAAAGCTATCGAGTGGGACCGGGTACTTCGCCAGAGAGGTCTGTTAGAGTTTGGTCGCTTGTCGACAGCATTACCTGACGACCTGAAACCATTACCAACTGGGAAACACCATTCGAGACCCATATACCTGGACATTATCGACCCTGAAGATGCATTTATCTTCTGGGATCTAGGGTTTTCCGATATTGATGATCATTGGGGGGATTGGGCGTTGACACATCCGACTGGCCGTGGTATCGGCAATATCTTTCGAGAATTCCTGTATAATCTTCGTCCAGGTTATGCAATTTGGTTGTACGAATACTGTCCCAACCTCTGGAGTTTAGTTTGCGAGCACCGGAAACCTGAGTCACCTATCTTTGTTCTGGCGGAAGTCATTCTCAATTATTACAACCTTGATAACATTGGATACGACGAGATGGCACATTATCTCATTGATTCTCCTATTTCTATCGAAGACACCGACGATTGTGTCTGTCAATGCTCACCCCGAGGATGTACGCCTTTTACTCATGGACTCAAATTCTTGGCAACCCAGTATCACTGGAAGGACAACTCGCTGCGATTTTTTGTCAGCCAATATGGACAGATGCTGAGTCTGAGTCAACATGTGGCTATTTTGAGGCAAGCGACCTTTGAGAAGCTTGATATGGAACACACATGTATCGATAAACCAGGTCACTTGACAGATGGGCCATCAGAAAGCGATCTTGATCCCCTGGAAAAGGATTTAGAGATGGAAATGTATCTTAACGGACTGGTCACGGAATATCAGGCGTTTTTACTCCGTGACCCCAACGATTCGCCTTACGAAATCGGAGAGGACTGCGAAGATTATAGCGTTGAAGTGGGTGAGAGACGGTATCAGCGTGCTATGGAGTTCTGGGATTCTATTTGGCCATTGAGAGTGAAAGAAATTGAGCAAGAGTTGGCATCCTCGTGGAATCCAGATCAAGAAGTCTTGGAGGACCTTGGGGTGGCTCTATGGCTAGAAGACGAAGAAGAATTGGAATCTTCAGAATCTTCAGAAGAAGAGGATCAGGAGGATTGGGAGGAGTATAAAAGATACCAGTTTTGTGAGCTGATGAACGCGCTTGAAATGATCGAATAGGCCATGAATAGACGTTTGCATACGAATCTAAGCTTTCGACGCCCCTCAGGACTGTGTATTCACAATGTTATGGGATTTGATTAGGAGATTCAACAATGAGTCATTGATTTCAGCTCTAACAGGAACTGGAGAATGAGACGATATTTGCCAAACGAGAGCAACCATGTAGGTTGCCGAGGAAAAGGAACAAGACCAGTGTCGGATGCCAGCTTAGGACAAACGTGTTCTCTTTAGTACTGTTGAAGATAGACCTGTCTGGATATACTATAAATGAGACTGGATCAGTTTCCATTCTGCTGAGTTGGACTGTCAGTTGAGATAAGTTGGCCCTTCATAGCATGGAGTTGAAAATGATGAAACACGAGAGGCTGTAGCCTAAGGGCGACCCACTATCCTCTGAAATCTGACGAATCATTTCTGTCGATGAGGACAGTCAGCACATCTTAGCTTCTCCTTGGCTTCACTTCATCTTTGACCTCACTTCATCTCATCAACAACTTACAACTCATGCCACTGTCGGCGATATACGTGCGACAACGAATTACTGGATTATCGTTTGGTTCAGGAAGACGAATCTTACTTTTTGGATCTGTTCTGTATCGTATAAGCTCTTATTGACATCAGATCATTCGCCAAAGCTATTGGCTTACACGGCCGAGACGGCACAGCTCCCTGCAACTTGTGGCCTGAGGACACCAAATCCTCCTCCTACCTGGTATATATACCACACACTGCCCTCCTCCTTCGACCTCTTCCCCTCCTTTCTTTTACATCCATTCCATCATCACGTTATCCTCCAAACCTGGTCCTTCATCACTAATGGCCAGAATCAAGCAAACAGAAAGACGTTCAACACAAATACAGAAGACTACTACCCCTAAGCCTCAGCCCACTTACACCATGGCTTCCTCCGGTAGTGTCTTCTCCGAGACTCTCCAAGAGATCACCAACACCAAGCTCCAGGAGCTGTCCAAGAGACGCTCTCGCTTTGAGGAAGCCAAGGCGGCGATTCTTTCTTCCGTTGAAGCAGAGAAGGATGCTGTCAAGCGTCTTGTCATCTTGAGCGATGGTGTCAAGAAGTGCTTCTCTATCAAGCTTACCAAGGAGAACAAGGTCATGTTAGGTTTCAGCAGTCACAAGCGCCTTGAGATCGACCTCAAGAACCTCGACCGCTTCATCGGGCAGGTCAAGACTGATCCTTCCGTGTCGCAGAAGATGTTGGCTGCCTGGGAGGAGTCACTCACTCGACAGCTTAACATGCAAGCCCTGCAGTATCAGTATGCTTGGCTCTATGGCGAGCTCGTAACCGAGTGGCTGTCCGGCGATAAGGAAAAGGATCCAGAGGCAGATGTCGAGATGGGCGAGGCATTTGAGGATGTCGGCGACCAGGCAAAACTTCAGTCTAGGATGGACTGGGAGGACACCGTCTTTCAAGCTGCCGACATTGATACCAAGGCCCTCAATAGTTACCTCGAACATCTTTTCGGCTGTAACAACAAGGACAAGAAGGCCATGGCTAATAGTCTCAAGGTCCTTCGGCGATGCGTCTCTGACCATGAAGCATCCATCTCAACACCCAATCAGTTCACTGTTGGCTCCCTCAAGTGGATCATTCCCGGTCTTCACTCGTCAGATCTCCTGTCTAATGAGAAACGAGAAGTGCTCAAGGACTTTGAAAGCAATGATATGATCTTGAAAGAGATCGCAGACGTCCTCAACATGCGCATCAATGCTCTCGAATCATGGACGTGGAACTCTGAGACTCCTGTCCCCGTCTCGATGGAGAAGAAGATTAGCGGAGTCTTCAACATCCATATGCATGAGGACTTACTCCAAGCCATCTTCCTCCAGTATATTGGTGTCAAATGGAGTGTTTTCTTCAAGACAGCCTTCAAAAGGTTCCGTGATTCTGTAGCCTGGAAATCGGAGAGGCAAGAGATCCCTCGAGACGACCGGCGACGACTTGGCTACTACCTTGGCCCACTTTCAGACTCACCGTGCCTACAGCGTGAACGTGTCAAGGTCAATGAACAGAGATATTTCATGGCACAGCTTATGGATCATGTGAGCGAAATCACAGGCACTGCCGACGGTGAAGAGGAAGCTGAGTACGAACGTTTCGCCGCCGACACCAAGAAACGTAAAGTTGTAGTCCAGGCCATGCAGGCACCTCGTAGACAGCTTGCTAGCAAAGCAGCACGAAAGTCAGCACCATCGACCGGAGGCGTGGGACAGGGAGGTGCGATGAGACATCGTAGGGTCATGAATACGAACGACTTTGCTGCCGAGGTTGACTACTCTGATGAGGAGGAAGAAGACGATGATGATGCCGAAGATGACAAGTCTCGCAGTCCAATGGCACTCAAGCAGACCTTGCTTCATCTGTTGTCGACAGAGATCACCATCAACACTCATCTTTACGGCGAGATGACAGCATTCCACTCCGTTTTTGATGACTGGAACCCCAAGCTCCCTCATGACACTGTCTTTACGATCCTTAAGTTCCTTGGTGTCTCGGATACGTGGCTTGGGTTCTTCAAGAAGTTCCTTGAGGCACCTCTCAAGTTCGTCGACGATGACGACTCGTCTGCGCGCAAGAGACGTCGTGGTACTCCCGCAGCTCATGTTTTGAGCGATGTCTTTGGCGAAACGACCCTGTTTTGCCTTGACTTTGCTGTCAACCAGGCTACCTCCAACAACTTGTGGAGAATGCATGACAATTTTTGGTTCTGGTCGCCTGACCACAAGGTCGCTGTGAAGGCCTGGGACACTGTTGACGAGTTTACCATAGTCACCGGTGTTAGTGTCAACTCTACCAAGACAGGAACGGTTCGCATCTCGAAGGATAGCAATGTGAGCCTTCCGATCGACGACTCACTGCCAGAAGGTGAAATTCGTTGGGGATTCCTTCGCTTGTCACCCATGACGGGCCGTTTCGAGATTGATCAGAAAATGGTCGACTCTCATATCAACGAACTTCACAAACAGCTACTTGACAAGCGCAAGACTATTCTTGGCTTCATCCAAGCCTGGAACACATATGCTGCGACCTTCTTTACCTCCAACTTTGGTAAAGCAGCTAATTGCTTTGGTCGTGAACACGTCAACAACATGCTTTCAACTCACAAGAAGATCGAGGAGCAGGTCTTTACAAAACTCTCAGATGGCCAGGTTACGAACGTGGTTGAGTTCTTGAAACAAGAAATCAGTCAGAGGTTCGGCATCAAGAACATTCCTGATGGCTACCTCTACTTCCCCATGGAACTTGGCGGTCTTGATCTACAGTCCCCGTTCATTTCTCTCATGCAGATTCACGATGAAGTCTTCAAGAACCCATCTCAGCCTATGCTCGACTTTCTGGAAGATGAGCGCCACGCCTACGAAGGTTACAAGCAAAAGTTCCTGAGCGGCAAAACCCGCCACGAACGGTACGCCCTAGACGAACCAGACTGGGAACCAGCAACCGAACACGATAAAGAAACCTTCATGCCTTTTGAGGAATTTATCCGCTACCGCGAAGCTTTTTTTTTCGAGCACTTCACAGCTACCAACAGACTGCACCGCATCTTCCGCACGCTCATGAAGAGACCTACCGAGAGCAAGGTTGAGACCGATGATGGAAAGATATCAGCTGCGATGGAGCAATTGCGCGGGGAGTCGAATTTGCAGGGTATTACGGGGTGGTGGAATAACATGGATGCGTATTGGACTTGGGTTGCTACGTTTTATGGACATGAGATTGTTGAGAGGTTTGGGAGGTTGAATATTGTGAATACTGAGTTGTTGCCTATTGCGATGGTTACTTTGTTTAGAGACAAGCGTGTTAAGTGGCAGGGTTAGTTTGGATGAAGTTCTGAGGGCGGATTGGAGACTGCTTCTTTGAGATGTGATGGATAACTGGGATTGACTTGATGACCACCGGAATATTTACCAGAATGGAATTTCAATTTTGCATCTGAAAAGATTGATCTGCTTATTGTAATTGACAAACATTTCTGTGCAGTTAGAATCAAAATCTTAGAGGTTCTCAATAATCGTGCACAATATTTGAAAAGGAGAGGAATAGTGCATCTCTCTTCTGTCTTTGTCACTATTGCTTCACTAATTCATCCAAACTACGGGCCATTATTCAGTAAAGACTCTTATCCAAACTTCTATTTCTCTATAGATTAAGGCAGCTTATAAGGTTAAGCTTTAGGCTATAAATATA